>APFE031158768.1:0-31496 GCA_000404065.3 Pinus taeda | reverse complement strand
GATTAACACAAGATTACTGCATTTACCATTTATATCATCGATACATATATGATTGAAAGAAAAGCATGCTATAGACAGCCAATAGTGGGATGCATAAAGGATGTTGTTAAAACACATATATATAAGCGATAATAGCAAGAGTGATCAAATGACAATTCATATAACAAGAATGAGTACAGACATAGATAGTAGTACCATATGAGCTGATAATTAATCCCAATATCAATCGCTATTTGAGATTCTTCCTTCAACGCAGAAATGTTTTCAAACAAAGATAGTAGTGCACATTTGTATAAAAACCTTCCTTATAAAAATCAGAATAATTGGTCCAGTTTCATAAAAGAATATCCCTGAAGTACAATAGTGCAACTTAAGGGTTTAATTCATATACAAAACTTTACGACCCTTTCTAAATGCATGAAAGGGTCTATAAATACTACTAAGCTAAAAAAATCTATGAAACAAAATCCTACTAAATTGGCATCAATTAATAGTATCTATCTTCTTGGGAACGATCTGGTAGTCAGCGATGTGAATCATGACTCAGGCTGCTTGCCTTTAAACCTGAGCTAGCTTATCGCAAGTATTGGCTCCACTTCGGGTGGTTTGTTGAGGCGCAAGCTGAGTTGGGTAACAAAGGTGACATCCTGAATATCTGGTATAATATACTCGATCGCATCTGTGAGGCGTTTGAGGGTGGCTCTCTGGCTGTGCGGCTTCACTAAGAAGAACCAATAGGCATCCCATGTCAAACTGTTGATCCCCGCAATTAACCTTCCATTTTTCTCCAGCTCTGGGTAGCATGAATGCTCCAACATCTTTGTCGCTGTTAATTGGCCTGGAGTACATTGAGAAATCATGTTAGACAAGTAAAGAGTATTATTTACCAATTCAACCAAATTACTAGTGGTTGCCTTGCATCTTAAAATCACTCTTTCTGCCTTCATCAACTGTGATTTCCATTCTGTGAATAATATTTCCTTATGTGATTCCAGAATCCTTGGTAGGTTAGTTGCCTGTCCTTGATCGAAATCTTGCCATTCCAGAAAATTTGTCAATGTTTCTTCGGCCTGATCCAAATCTGTCCTTGCCTTCTCTACTTTTTCTCTTATGGATGCTACTAAGTCGCACAATGGCTCTGCCTGGGTGATTTGCTGACACAAGAGCTTCATTTTATTTATCAATGCTTTATTCAATTGAAACGCCTCTGCTTTAAACTCATCTACCTGAGGGAGCTTTTTCATTTGCTCAATTTGAGATGATAATTGAGCGATTTGCTCATATTTGGATTTTAGCATCTCCTCAGTTGATGTCTTTAGTTGCGCTAATGCTGCCGATATCTCCTTTTGCTTTTGGATTGCGCTCTCGTCAATCCTCTATTTTTCTTCCTGCAATTGCTTAGTCAGCTGATTATTATTTTGCTATTGTACTAGCAATTGTTGTTCTGCCTACTCTGCCTTCTGCTGCGCTTCCGATAATTGAGCCTGTAGCGAAAAGATGTCTTGATCTTTTGTCTTTAATAGACTGCTCACCTCCAACGCTTTATCTATTGTCGCCGCCGAATAAGCTCCAGCGTATTGCAATAGCTTTGTCAAGTCACTGGAGGGGTCAAATTCTTCTTTCCATACCACATTGCCCGTTACTGTTAATTCAGGGGATAAAGAAGGTTGATCAGTCCTTCTCCTCTTCCTCTGTTGTTTCACTACAACTTTATGCTTAGGGCTGTAGAAGACATCCAAGGGAGGAATCTCTTCTATCTGCAAAATGATTTCGCCCGACGGGTCCTTTGGAATTATTTATGTTTCCTTTAATTTGGGTGGGTCGTTGGTTTCGCCCGAAACCTGCTTTGATGTTGCCTCCTGTGTGTCGCCCTCTTTTGAAACCTCATCATCTTTAGAGCATTCTAGATTGCCGATGATTGAATTGAATTGCTGCCATTCCTGGAGAAATTTTGGATCAATCTGTGTATCATCATTAACTTTTGAACCGCTCTGTTCTTGCGTTTTCGCCTGGGTCTCTTCCTGTCTCTGCAAGTTCGCCTGGGTTTCTTCCTGTCTTTGGTCGTGCACTTCTTCCTACTGTTTTGATGTAACAGGAGGTTCTTTATCATGTCGCTGCTCAGGCTCGCTTGATTTTGTTGTTGTTGGGGTAGTCGCTAACAGGTCTAAAGGCAGAGTTTGCAACCTCTGCTCTCTAAGTCTGTTAAATTCGACCAACCCCTCATCATTGTATTCATTTATGGCGAGCGATTTAACTTGATATAGCGACTCGGCCGATGCGAACAAATCCTCAAATCTGTCTTCTTTGTGCTCGAACTTGGCCAATTTGGCTTGGTCGAGCGCATTGTAGGTGACTTTTTTCGGATCAAATCACCTGCTCGGTAGAGTTGCCAGGGTCAGTGAATTTATTTTCTCATCTTCCTTCTCTGCATGTTTAAGATCATGCAGATTGTAGATACCAATTCACAAAGGAAAGGAGGGCCAGACGTGCTTCTTTTCTTTTTTCAGAGTTTGTGTAACCCCATCGGCGTTGATCTGATAAGCTATTTCCCTGGCAAGTAGTTTATCAGGGATGTATAGAGGAAGAACATGGGGCTTGGCTTGACTGCCAAAAACTCTGATATAGGTGAACTTTTCTTCTCCAAACCAACTCCCTATGGTAGTTAAATCCACCCCCGCTTGGTCAGAAATCTTAGGGGGTGGCTTATTAAAAATGGAATAATGAATAGGCAACATGAAACCGTTGCATATTTGATACAACTGGTGTTTGTAGTTGGTCTTCCACAACTTTTGATGATATATGTGGACGGGTACGGGGTCTTACGACGTCCACCTCCATCTGAGCACAGGAAATTCAGAATTAAAACATAAAACATCTAATACATAGGCACTGTAATAAAATGGCGGAATGAACCTCTCAGTGACACGAGAGTTGAATCTGAAATTAAGAATGGCAGTTTCTAGCTTATCGGATAATATATCCGCCCAATCCATTATTTCGCCACTACATGCCGCCTCCATTAAGGGGACCATTTCTATGGTAAAATTGGCGGAATCATGTAATCCCCATAGTTTGCACATCATAATCCAGACATAGCAATAAGGAGAACATAGAGAATCAACCGAGTACTTACCCGAAGATTCGTGCTTGTGCTTTGTTGGATTTTGTCTCCAACCTTGAATGGGTTCAGACTCAGTCTCATGTTCAGCTCGGAATTTCTCCAGGAATGTCGTGTTATACTTATTTTCTTCCGCCGGAAAATGATACATTTGCCTTAGATCCTCGGCTCAAAAAGAACCGAAAATCCTCCCATCTATAGTACTAAAAGTTCTATCAGTAATTGGGATTTCCTGAATTGCCCATCTTACCACATCTGTATATGGGAGGATTTTCTCCCGGGCCGCTATTCGATGAAGAAAAGAATTGGCTAAATCACTCAGATTAGCCTCAGATTTACTGTTGCTATCGGCAGAGACTTGTATCGCTGTCACCCTCGGGTCTTCAGCTTCAATCAGGTTATATGTGCCTTGCCAAGTAGCTCTGGTAAGTCCCAGGCATGTAGTGTATTATATGAGCCCTTTCTTTTTATTGCCTGGATCAACAACAGGTTGCCCAGCGTCCGGCGAAGTGGAAGGCATTGTGGTCTTCTTGGATTTCTTTCCCATTCTACTCAAATCTGTTTCTGCGAGAGAATTATGCACAGAGAGAATGATAGGCGTAATACAGGAAATAATAACATAAATCGATAGACTGAGATATATATATATATATATATTGATAAATTCATGGTGATCGATTGACTTAAGGTGGCTTCGAATCAAATCTGTAAACAGATCGCAGGCTTGTTGTTTTCATTAAATTGCCGTTAAGACCTGTCAATCTTATCAATACCAGTCAATTCGATTAATAGCCGAATGATTTATTTGAAGTGTGCCTTGGGCGATTTGGCGGTTGAGCATGTATGAGTGGCTTTTCGAAAGATAGTTCCTTAATTACGAATAAATCGTATTAAAATGCCTTTATGGTTTTCTTTGAAAACTGTGCTTTTTCCTTTATCGCAATCGGGCATCGGGTAAATTCATAAGTCATTGTTTTGATTACATTTGGAATCCCCGATCGCCGATAGCGATATCGCATCGCATCGGGAGTAGCAAGTGGGGCGGTTAAGAAGGCGTGCATAGTCAATTGCCGATTGCCGATAGCGATATTGCATCGCATCTGGGCAAGAGGGGGCTTTATTGCGTTTAATTCATTACCACTGATATCCGATAGCGATATCACATCGCATCGGAGATTGAGGGATTTAATTATGCCAATTCTTTTATTGCTGATATCCGATAGCGATTTCACATCGGAGCAAACCAATATGTCCTCAAGTTGTGTTCCCTTTGTCATTGCGATATGCGATCTTGCGATCGATTTATCTCAATGACAAAAGATTAATCGTTTTATGTTAAGGCTTTTTGGGTAATGTTTTATTTTATCTCTTTGGGCCTTTTAGAATAGAACTAAATTGATGCCAAAGAAAATAAAATTTAAAAAGGGACCCATTTCATATTATGGTTATGAGATAATATTGATATGAAATGGGGGATTGTTGTAGGGCACAACAACGTGTTGCATTGGTTAGGTGATAAATCCTTGGTAATTGTGAAAGAAAATAGGGAGGAAATAGGGGCTTATTTCCTCGGGAATTGCGCAAGGAAATAAGATCTCAGGTAGAGGAAAAAATTGACTAAGTCTAGGTCAAAGCCTTTCAGTGAATAGAGAGATAGGTTATGCACTTTCAGGTTGTGCTCAGTTGAGAAAATCCATTGTAATAAATATCTGTTTAATGCAAGCAAGCATTTAGGTTTTTAGCAGTTTGCTTTCCCCGAGAAAAATACTTGTTGCATGTGTGTGATTTCTTATTACATGTCTAAATGTTTTGTCCTAGATTGTGAATTACTTTCCGTAGAGCAGTAGAGTAGGTTTATGTCTTGTGATTTTGATTAAAACTTCATGAGGAGTTGCAAATCTACATCATAACTTTTACATGGTATTAGAGCTATATTTGTAGAAATTTCAATAGCAACATCTCTTCCATATTGGGCTTAAGAGCATCACTTGGCACAATGAACATAGATTATATATATATATAGATATATATATATTATATATATATATATATATATATATATATATAGATATATATATATATATATATATATATATATATATATATATATATATATATATTATATATATATTTATATATTATATATATATATATATATATAGTTTAGGGGGTAAAAAACGCATTGTAAGTATAAATGTTTTATATGAATATTAACTAAATTTAAACATGAAGATGTGAAATACCATCAATATGATAGCTATTAATATGAATAATCATTATTTGTTTTTTAATTTTATATGCATATTATGGATTTTTTCCTAAGAAATTGTTTTTAATTTTTATTAATAAAAATAAATTTGCAATATAACAAATTGAATAAGTCGATTTTTTTCTTTTCTTTTTATTACTTTTTTAATTGACCCGATATTATGTTTTATTAATAATTTTTCTATCTAAGGCTTTACTATAACATATTTGTGCCTCTCTGCACAAAAACAATTTAAGTACATTTATTGTAATAACATCTCTATCAAAACATAGTGGTGTGTCTCCCTGATCGGGGTCAGAGATCATTGTGAGGCATTGGTGGGATTCATGCCCCTTTCATGACATTAATGATAGGGCATGGCAGGTGGGTGTGTGGTCACCCTCATTCATGTTTTCCCATACGACAAGTGGCAAGGAGGTTAAGAATTTCCAATCGAAAACATTTGGAAATTAGAAGTGGACCAAAATGTTCTATCTTGGAGTAGGGGAAATTAGAAGTGGATCAAAATGTTTTTATCTCACCCCTTCCCTGAATTGTTTATAATGAAGAATGACAATTGTAATGCTAAAGGTTTATCTAGTCAAGCCATGATTTATATTTTCAAAGAGTTCAAGAAGGAAAGATATGTTGTCAGAAATCACACTATGGAAAATATCCTGGCATCAGAAAGATTGGAAAAGAGGTCAAAAATAATTTTCGAGCCACATTAACTAAGAACTTATACCTCCTATCTTTTCTGGAGTCACGGTTGGCTCATGAGGATTTACGTCGCAGGAAAGGGAGGTCTAAAATCCTAAGAATTAATGGAGGGATGGATCTTGCACAAGGGAATAGTGCCTTGGGATTGATCCCTCTTCCAATTTGAAATAGAATAAAGTTAATGCAACTCCATTAGCATATAATTTGCTTGGAAGTCCTAGAAATCAACCATAACTTAGATATAGGCTCGCACGTAAGGCACTCCATTTCCTTCAGATGGATTCATCGTGACAAAAGATATATTTGACTATCCTTTTCCCTTCTTTATTCAAATCTGTTGTATTTAGTAAGTCCCTTAACATAGTTACCGATGAAATGAGAACTGTACTGAGTACTCATTTTTTTGAGGTAGCAAAAAAATCATCCGATTTTGAAAAGTGTTGATTCAGAATTCACCTTTTTTTATCTAGATTTTGAAAAGCATCAACATTTTTTGAGGCATATTTTTGGCACTTTAAATTTTCTTATGTCCTATGTGTGCACAATTTTTTTTAAATGTTGATTATTTAAACATTTTTCATCTTGTCTTATTATTCTTCTTGTTTTTCATCCTAAGATGTTTGTTTTTAAGAGTTTTCCAAACATGTGTTTTTTGTTTTTCTTTGCAATGTTTTTTTATAATGAATTTTTTTATTTTTTGCAATGTTTAAAAAATAATAATAACATTAGTATTTTGAGGTTAGGATTTTTTTATATATTTGTATATCATTAATTAATTCTTCAATATACATATAATAATTGTCACTAAAAAATAATAATTTTATAGATATAATTTAAAAAATATGTATTTCAAGACATTTTTGCTAAAAATGACATGTTAAATAAATATTTTTATGAGACAATTGAATAAAATAAGTTGGAAAACAAAATTATTTTTTACCAAAAAAATGATTTGATAAAACTTTAAGTAAAAGTAACAAGAAAAAAAATGTTAAACAAAACATAAAGTTAAAAAAAATAATCCTAAAAATTAAAAATGGAAACATAAAAAATTAAAAGAAAATAATACAATTAAATTAGAAAAAAAAAACCATTAAAAGAAAAAGAAAAAAACCGAACAAATAATAAAACCATTAAAAAAAACATTAAAATAATTCTTTTTGAAAAACTAAACAAATATTAAAATAAAAAACATTAAAAATAACACATTAAAAGTAATTAAAAAAACATTAAAAGAATAAAAATTAAAAGTAACTTAAAAAAAAAAATACTATTAAAATTTGTTTTTAAAACATAGGCCTCATGGGCCCTTGGCGGGTAATGTTGATTCTCCAAATCATCCTTTCCTGCACAAGCCCAAGGCCTTGTGGGGCCTAGGTGGCCATGGCCAATTCAAGGAACCAACCATGGGCCCCCAGGCCCGAAGCCCCAGGGGACCTGGGTGAGCAAGGCCGATTCTGGGAATTTCTCTTGCCCACCTATGGCTCGCAAGGTCTTGGTTTTAATTTTTTTTTTACTTTTTTTACTTTTTTTTAGATTTTTCTATTTAAATTTTTTTTTATAAGTTATTTTTATTTGCTTTACATTTTTATATTTGATTTTTTTGGGTCATGATTTTTAATTTTTTTATGTTTTATTTCTTGTTTTATTTTTTAAGCTTTTGCGTTTTTTTCAATATTTTTTTCTTTTATATTTTTCATTTTTATTATATATTTACTTATTATTTTGTTTTTTTTTTTTTTTTTTTGCAAGGTCTATGTTGATGCTCTACTAGCAACCTGATCCCATTATGTGTTAATTTGATAGTTGATTTTAAAGTTTTTTTTTATAATGGATCAACTCCACCCCCACAATGTGTAAATTTCATGGTTGATCTTTAAATTTTCATTACAATGGGTAGAGTTCACATATGCTATGTGCCAATTTAATCGTTTATTTTTAAATTTTTGTTGCACTGTGTCAAGTTCTCTTAGACTAAGATTTTAAAATCGCTATAATTTTAACATTAAAAAAATAAATTACTCTTGGTATAATGACTCTTTCATTCAGAGGTTCTTTTTTAAAGTTTTTTTAGTCATAAAATTTTGTTGAAAACTTAAGGTTTTTTGTAGTCATAATCTTTGGTTTTAATTCCATGGTTGAAAATTTGTCAAAACATTAAGATTTTTTTAAGTCATGATATGTTATTTTTGATGCTATGATTGAAAACAGTTATAAGTATTTTTTCTTTAACACCATGGCTGAAAATTGTTGGAATTTAAAGGTTTTTCAAAGATGTGATATTTTATCTCTAAGGGCATGCCTGAAAATCATTGGAATTTTAAGGATTTTCAAAGACACAATATTTTTCTTTAATGCCATGCTTGAAAATCATTGGAATTTTAATTTTTTTTAGAGTCATGATATTTTATCTTTAACGTCATTATTAAAAAAATGTTGAAATATTACCCTAAAAAAAAGAAGTTATTCCAACATCAACACTTTTTGTTTTCAAGCAATGTTTTCATGTCTTTTTGGAATTTTTTGGCTAGAGTTATCGTTTTGATGTAATAGTTCTCGTTTGATCGATAAATTTGTTTCTCTTGTGACCAAAGACAATTGATTATCTTGAGGATCGTATAGTAGAAAGGCATCTCATCGCCATGCTAGAGTCTGCGTCTTCTTCTTGTGTGTGGGATTAGTCCTATTTGGGCCAACTTTTGACTAAATTAATCGAATTACTAGAAGGGTTGTTAATAGTGTTTAAACAAAGAGGATTAGCTGAAGAGAAGAAGAGTGAGTCTTATCAACTCCTTTTGAACACCAAAATTGAGTAGAGTAAAGTGGAGATGTTTCAATTAGAAATTCACACAGAATTTGCATCCATGGATAGCAAGGTGTTTGAAATAAAAAGAGAGCACAAGAAAAGGGACTCAATTTACCAAGGATGAAGTTGGAACCAGTGGGGAGCCAAAGGAGAAAAATGTCAGGGTAGCCTGAGATACAAATAAAGTAGAAAGAAATTGATACTATTAATTGTCTGAATCTCTTATCTTAGAATGGTCCCTCCTTCGTTGCAGATAAACTTTTAAATTTTATGAAGATATACAATTTTGGTAGGATCTTTTTGTAAGGCATATAGTCGATGTCTATTTTGGAAAGTAGGTAACATGAGTCACAAGAATAGGCTAGCAATGGTGTGGGTTCCTAAAAGCAGTGTAATCATCGAATATGTAGACCAATGTCCAATTTTTGGCCTTGAAACCAACATTTTAAATTAATAAAAATGCCTACCCGCTCTTTTGAAAAATAATAAAAATACTTTTAACTAAATTACAAATAGAACATTAACCACTTTCTTAGTGTTCATTAATTAGTATTATCCATTATCTCAATAAGTATAAAGACATTAATGAGTATCAATAAATTTTAAAACATGAATTAATAAATATTTGTGTAGTCTAATTAATAGATGGAATGTTTTTTCTTGCCCCAAATTTGGCAAAACAATTTTGAGCAAGATTGTGATTTCTTGTTGTTTAAAATGCACTTTTGAGTGCATAAATGGATTCGTCACCCTAAAAAGCCCCTCGAGCACTTGAATTTTTCATATTAAACAACTTAAACTTATGATTATTAAAAATTGCTATCTAACTTTGGGAAAAAGTAGTAGAAAAATTGTCAAAAAAAAAGGTCATTTCATTTATTAGTAGACTATATGAATATTTGTTATAATAATAATAATAATAATAAAATTAAATAAATAAATAATTTTGTAAAACCCTCCTCCCACATTTACCCAAGCTAAATAGCCAATCAAGGTAAACATGTGACGAAGAGTTACTATGATTTTATTCAACTCCCCACAAAACAAAAACCACTTTGCCCTTCCTCAACAGCTACAGAACCTTTAAGGGACATCCAACCCTTCCAAGTGCCTAACCCGTGAGACAACTTGTAATTTTTTTGACCTAGACCCCTAGCTACTCCCATTAAAATCTGTGCATGTGACTAAGGCCCTCCAATTTCTCCCAAAAAAGGTACGCATGCGACTGTGGCCTTTTTTAGGTAGTTTTGTGCTAGTGACCTTGGATTTTGTGCCACATGGCCAGGACTCGGGCTACTACCCAAAACTTCATGAAACTTCGAGAAACAATAATTAACAGTGAGAATAGGTCACTAATTCAAACACTTGACCAAGGGATTGATCTAGCCATGATGGCCATTTCGTCAAAGATATCACAAACATGTAGTCTACATTTCATAACAACATATCTTAACACAAGGATCTAATACTTATCTAAGAACCGTTAAGGAAGATTGATATCTCCTCCCAATAGCTGCATTGTTATCTATTAGGTCATTCATTAATTATTATTTCATCTACTAACCAAAACATGATGAGATTCATACATCAAGATTATCATAAAACATGCTCATAACCATCAAATAACCAAAGATATATCAATTGTGAAACAAATATTAAAGACACATAATGACAATCACATTTACTCAGGAAAATGCTAAGGAAAAGGAGCTCTTATTAAGATATGCAAATCCAACCAAGTCAGGGACTTCCACGTACAACCCAACCATAGATTAGGCTGAACCAAATCTCTCTTCATCTAATCACCCCCGTGACATATTCCAAGCATGAATGTGGGGTCTCATGAAATAAACCAAGAAAACCAAACTAGGGCTTCCAAAGGCCAAAACACCTCAACTCTCAACCAACGATTCCATCTCACAATTGGACATCGCTAACCATCACTAGATCAATCTCTACCCAAGTTGTCCAAGGCTCCAAAGCATTTGTTCTAACCAAGGCTTCCAGGACTAGTAACTCAACCCACGGCTGTTGTTGATATCTAGAGTGTTTGTCGAACCAAGGCATCTAGGACTAGTAACTCAACCCATCAAGGGCTTGAGATTTTTTTCCAACCAAGGCTTCCAGGACTAGTAACTCAACCGAAGTTGTTACAGGGCTTCCAGAGCATTTGTCCAACCATTTTTCCCTCGAAAATTTGATGATGTAATCTAATATTATTTTATTATTTCCACTGTCAATTTATAATTTCCTTAGGAGGCCCATTTTAGACCTCAAAATTCCCCTAATGTAAGTGATAAATTTGTAAGTTCTAAACCTTATAAAGGAATGTATTGCATACACATATTATAAATAAATATAAATATAACAATGGTAATCACATATAACACAAAGACTTACCGTGGAAACCAAACTAGGAAAATTAGATAACCATTTAGAGTTGCACCTCTAACTTTTATCATTAATCAAATTCATTTTTTATAATACAATATATATGATATCATGTTATCCAAAACCCTTAATGAATCTAAACTTGGATTATAATACACCCATAATTCCTTGACTAAAATTACATTACCATTGATCATAAAATAAGGTGCAATAAAACTTCCAAAGCGAAAACCATACCAAGAAAAACCTCTTGATAAAAATCTATGAATAATATTTTATTGGAAGGCCCTGATAGGGCTAGCCATGATGGGGGCTACTACCCCCCATGCAACTCCACATGTGACATCGCTTCCACTGCATCATGTGAAAATATAATAACACATACCCAAGAATATTTACAATGGTCTACTAGACAACAAACCCTAAAATTACTTGAAAATACCAAGAGATAGATCCATGCATTGAGAAATAGAAATAAGAATGAAATATAATCTTGTTCAAGGGAGAAACCTCCTTCTACCATAGAAAAAATGTGAAATATTTGATGAGATGGTCCTAAAACTAGGTCTCCATAGTATATATATAAGACACAAAGGGTATTGCTACAACAAAAGGTTTTAATTTACCAAATTAATCGAACAATAGAAATATAACTCAATATCTAGGGCTTTGCATGGGGCTTTATGCTTCACATAAGGCCTTGTCAAGTGCTTATCAAAATCAAATTATTAATTTCACTTTCCAAATATCAATATTAGGGCTATTTCAAAATGTTTTAGAGAGGAAAAGTTATATTCTCCTTTTCATATGGCATTTTTTGATAAGAAAGGGTAGGTCTTATTAAAATTTTAAGTATCTAAGAGCTTTTAAGAGTCCCAGGCGCTCCATCGAATAGGTCTTGCTCAAGTAAATGGCATTGGAACCGTCATT
The DNA here is from genome assembly GCA_000404065.3 of Pinus taeda. NCBI lineage: Eukaryota > Viridiplantae > Streptophyta > Pinopsida > Pinales > Pinaceae > Pinus > Pinus taeda. The sequence goes on along the minus strand of APFE031158768.1, from coordinate 19,283 downwards.
TCATTAATTATCTATATTTAGATCTATTATGAATCTAGCTAAACTTCTATAGAATAGAGTAGTTGTTTTTATCTTGAAATTGTACTTTCATTTATAGCAATTTTCATGTTTCATGTATTTATTTAATTTTTTTCTTCTTTACACTATAATGGTGATAGTTTTAAAGTGGATCTTATAGGTCTATTACATGATAAAATAATAATGTAAGGATTTTTTTGATATCATAGTTGAAATTTATCATTTATTCAATAATTTTTTATTTTTATTTTAATTAACAGCTCATCTACTAGGTAATGGCCCTATCTCTATATATCTTCTAGAATATTACTATAAGAGATGGAATTAAAATTTGTTTACCTTAGTTAATGAGAAGTAACTTAGAATGCACCATCAAAATTATTCATTTGTGTTGTTACAATCTTATTATATTTTTTAGATCATATTTTCTTCAATACATCAATAGATTTCAAAATGTAATCTAGAATAAACCCTTAACTCAAAATAGAAAGCATTCACATAAAAGGGAATGCAAGTAAGAATTATAGAGAAACTTGAGGTAGGGTAACACCATATATCTTTCCACATATATTGTTCCTTATGGAAAGAATAAGTCCTTAAGAAATGCTTGATATAATTGCAATAATCTTCACCATGTTTTATTACATTGCTTATATAACTTGTAAGAACCTTCTAGAGAAGGGACATTCTAGAAGGTAGAACATGTTACATTCATTGTTTTCACACTATTACATGGGATTTATATGCTATAAATGACCTCCATACATAATAATACATAAAAACATATAGATTATTCTTCCCATTAGGTACCTCCCTATGTACAACCATATTACCCCCTAGGTATACTACATTTTATCCCTCTTCACATGCTTTGTACTTGAAACATGGGAAGGAACCATGGAATATGATGAACAAAGAAATATAGTCAGTTGGTGCCAAGCACAACCATCCATCCATCCTAGTGACATGAGAAGATGGGCTCCAATTGCTTCCTTACAATGTTGATTTCGAATCTAGTTTCTTCTTGTTGTGCTATGATGATATCTCCATGCAATATTATTATGCATCCATGTGTTTCATAACTAGTTCCTTATTTGGTACCATGTTGTTCCATAATAAGATTGTTGATGCTCACACCCTTTCCTTAATGATTGATGTTTCTTGGAGTGGTATGGGTGGCAATATACATAATATTTAGCCCTCAATTCCTCTTTCTTGCACTCTTTAACATGTGCTACCATAGGCTCGTATTCTTTTTTATACCATTCCTTTATCATTTCTTCAATTGCTTCTATATTTTATTCTTCTAATTAAACTTTGGACTCATCCTCTGAATTATCATGAAGAATTCTACGGTTTTCCCCACAAAATTTTGCATTTGGCAATTTGGGCCCTTCTTGTTTACCTAGAAAGATATATTGCATTGTGATCTCCTTCTTCTTGTACAAAATATTCACAAAATTCTTTTGAACATTAATATTAACTATACCACTTGATTCCATTCAAGTATATCCAAAAATAATACAACATCATTCATATTAATGGCATATGAATGAAGCAAGTCATTAACCCTTGTGACAAGAGAGAAATCATATTTGAGAAGTTTAGAAGATATCAACTACATTTATAATACATATTGAAATATCCACCAAAACCCATTAGATGAAAACAACCATACAACCTTGAAAATATTGATTTTTGAGATGTACAATCTTTAATAGAAACAAGATACAATGTATGATATACATGATATAATGCTATTAAAGAAATGTGGCCTCTCAAAACATGAAAAATCAATAAATAAAAACATACTAAACAATGTATACTTCACTAGTTAATATTTGAAAAGATATTCATGAAAAAATAGAAAAATAAAAAGAACAAGTCTACTATAAATTTCCCACACTTTCCATCATTAACTTCATTTATTCTGGCATGTTAACTATCCACAACAATACATATATATCTAGGCTCCAAATCACCAAGAAAGATCTATCTCATCTATCAAATCTGTCACACATAAAATAATTTTGCATGCCTTATATCCCCTAAGTTATGTTAAAGGATTTGGGGATTGATCCTCATTCCAACCATCAGAATTGGCTCTCATGGTGCCCATACTCCTTTTGGTTTGTCCTAAACTTCTGCTAAATTTCATTTCCCTTTGTTCCTCCCACATATGTCATTGCACTAGGGCATTCATGGCCAAAGGAGCCATGGAAAATGAATTTCCTTTCCCATGTGTCCCATTATTTGTTGTCCATAGGTGCACAAGTCTCTCCTCCGTAGCTCCCTAAAAACATGAACACCCACCTCCACTTGTCATGATATTACAAAATTAACAAGTGACTTGCCCTATCATTTACTAGAAGGCTTTTAGTCTCTAACAATGTTGACTTGCTTGCTATAGAATTGTTGTGCCACAAAACATGAACCATTGTGTATTCATTCATAATTTTCAAATGGGATCAAATCCTTTTAAATAGGATACTAAGCTTGATATCTACTAGAGAGTAGCCAAGGTGTAGGTGTCAAATTATAATCTTTGAGTCCCCTATTATTATCATATTATGGAGATTGGACAAGATGGATTAGTGAATCACATGAAAGAGAGTCTTTGCTTAGTTTTTTGTGGTATTTGCCAAACTCCATGAAAAATATAATTTTACTTGTCCAATAAGACATACTAACACCCCTCACACTTACCACCCTTACAAAAAAAATAACAAAATATAAGCTAAATAAGATACATATACATGACACACATCCAATTCTAATTTCAATTATTTATTTTTAATTTATTATATCAAATACAAAATCATAATTTACATAAGTTTTCTCATAGGTTACACCATATTTTAACCATATCATCTAAAATAATTCATATACTTATAATTCAATGGAAAAAAAATATTAATTTAATAACTATAACAGTATTAAAAACATAACATTAATTTAATAAATATAATAGTATTGAAAACATATATTATACCATATTTTAAGTAAATTGTATGAGGGGATTTCATGGCTTAGTATATGTGTGGATTTTAAAGTAGTTTAAATTTAGTTTTAAAAATAATTAAATATATTTTATGACAAATACCATATGAGTGGATTTAACTATTTCATGTTTAGTATATATAATATTATATATATGAATTTTAAAAGTATTTAAAATTTAGTTCTAAAAAATAAAATAATAAGTTTTGTTTAAAGATATATTTTTTATTTATTTCACAAATAAAAAATGATATATACTAATTTGGTGTTTACTTTGAGAATAACTTTAAAATTAAATATATAACCATTGCTTTGATTAATCTCTTAAGAATATAATAAAATAACGGTATAAGAAAACTAAACAATTAACCAAAAAAAATTTACCCAACTAAGGAACAAAGAACAGAGGAGAACTGATTGAATAGTGAGAAAATGAATCGATTGAACAAATTGAGTCAGTTGAGAAACGAAGGTGGAGTGAGGCAATCGATTGGACATTGAAGAAACAAGGTGAAATGAGAGTTTTGAAACATTGTGTGAATTGAGCTAACTGATAAATTAAGATGAAATAAGATAATTACTTAAACATTACACCTAAAGAGGTCTAAATCTTTTTCTTAATCGTAAAGCTTTAAAAAATAATTATATTTTAAAAGATTATATATTCTTAGTATTTGATTGCTAAGTTTAAAGTTAAAATAAAATTATACTGATTTTATATATAGATGTGGGGTAAAATTATTAATTTAATAAATATTATAGATATATTTAAGAAAATAATTATAATAATTTCTAGTTTTTGTTTTGGAGGGTTTTTGGCATATTTTTATGTTTTGGAGGGTTTTTGGCATATTTTTTTGATCTAATTTGTTCAAAAATTGGTAAGGATTTGTTATAATTGCAAGTTTGAGTTATGACTTTTCCATAAGCTATGTATTAAGGGTTTTTCATGGTGCTCAATCCATATGTATAGTCAAAAACTCATATTAAACAACAAAAACAAAGATTTGACCCAAAAAAAAAAGGGATTCCATCCAAAAACTCCAAAATATATAATAGATAGACAACCCCTTGGAATATTGAAATTAATAATTTTCATTAAATTTATTTTATATTTACAATTAACATTTCACCAACAACAAATTATTTTACAAGTTTTTAAACTTATACCATAAAAATGATAATAAAACATTTATCAATTTAATACATATATTACATCATATCCTAAATTTATTATTTTAAATAATTCATATTAACATTAGGCCTTGTTTACTGAGACTCCAAATTCACTAGAGGACAGTTTTCTTGTCAGTAATTTTTTTTCAAAAAAATAGATTGTTGTAGTGTTTGAATCAACTGAATCAATTTTTTGATGGTGGAAATGGATTCAGCACCATTAAGAACCCTTAGGAACCCCACAAATTCATGTGAGGACCGATGACAGTTTTCTTATCGGATTTCGGTAAGTTTATTTCAAAAAAACAAAATGTTGGAGTGTTTGAATTAATTTCTAGAGGTGAGTCTCTTTTTAGGTGGGACCTTGAAAAGATTATTGATGGGATGTGTTTCTAAAGGTAAAAAACAAAACAAAACAAAAAACTAGACGATGTAGAAGTTACCAAGTAGACACATTCAACTTTTTTACATATGGAAAGTAGACACATTCAACTTTTTTCCCATATGGAAAACTTCCTCCCCATATATAGGAATTTTTATAAAAGTTATAACTATATTTAGGGAATTTTTCTCCTTAACAAAAAAACATTTAAAAAAAATGAATTTATCTATTTATTAATTAGAGACCCAAGGACATCACTTGATCACTAGTGACCTTTAGCACAGGGTGTCTTAAAAAAGCATCTTATAACTAACAAAGCATCTTGTCATCATGTACTCTAAGCATAATGGTTCATATTAAAACATAATTAAATTTTATGCTATTTTTCAAACATTTAATTGAATCCAAAAACAAAACAAAATTAGAAGTATAGATTAATTGTTCATAATGTATTGTTAAGGCACTATTGTCTATATTTATTTTATATATAAATTTAGAATGAAACATTTTTATTTTTAATTTTATTATACATATAACTACATGAAAATAATATTTTCCTTTGACATATTTAATGTTTATTTAAATTTATTTTTTTAATAAGAATATGAAAAGACATAAATCTTATATAATAAGATTCAAGTTATCATAAATGGTTAAGTTTTTATATATTTAAAAATTAAATATGCAATTTTTAATTTATATATATATATATATATATATATATATTTATATTATATATATATTCCTTTAAAATTTAATATGAATTTTTTTATTTTAGATTTTAATGCGATATATTTCATATAAGTTTTATATATTATATAAAAAACTCCAAAAAATATTATAAGTTTAAGTTTTATATTATTATTGATGATAGTGGTTGCCGTCCATTGAGACCAAATTGGTCTATCAGATCTATAATTTTCTTAGTTTTTAATTGTCTGGCTCCTCGTCTTTCTTGGCGAGATTGATGTTGTCGCTTTCTTTTTTTCTCTATGGTCTTCCAACTTCCTTCATCTTGCATCTCCTTCATCTCTTCTACTTCTTGGGACATTGGTGTCTTAGCTTCACAATCTATTGTGTTCATCCTTTTGAAGATAGTTGGAGAAGAAGTTTGGTTTAGGAGATCTGCTTTGTTGTTAAATGAAGATATATTTTGTGCAGTATTCAAATCCTCATAACTGCTGATGATTGAGGGGTTGTCGAGTTCACTTTTTTGTTGTTGGGTGGGGCTTTCTCCCTGCTTGTCTTGAGAGTTGTTTCTTTCTTGCCCGATTTCTTTTGATTCAGAGTTTTCTTTAGAGTATTTTGGGCAATTTTTGGCTAGATGGCCTGTCTCAAAGCAGGATCGACATTGGAAGAGGACACTTTCATAATCGAGTTTCTGGTTCCACATATAGTCTTTACTTGTTAGGCTTATTTCAGCTGGGAAACCGGCACCGAAGTCCATTTCCACACAAATGCGTGCATAGGTGGTTCTAGCATATTCCTCTATTTCTGGGCACCTGTAGTAAAATTTCCCAAATGCATTTCCAATGGCTTTTAGCGAGGAGAGATTCCAAAGATGCAAGGGTAGGCTTGGAAATCTCACCCAAACTAGTGTTGAGGTTATGACTGTTGTTGAGGGATCGAATGATGGGTTACATGGCTTCATGAATAGTCCTGAAGTTTCCCAAAACCAAAGGCCGAAATCTAGAATACATTGTCTGCTTTTAGGATTTTCAAAATATACTATAAACAAACCCCTAGCACAGGGGTAGATATTAATTTCATCAGAAATGATAGGCTTCCATACCTCTGAGATCCAATTGTGGATTTTTGTCAACTACGGCCAAAAACCATTGAATCGGCAGATAAGGGCACTTTCAAAAAACTTCAAAGCCTCATAGAGTGAGGCTTGGACCACCTGGAAAATGAGAGTTGGGGCTTCACTGATGATATGTGTAGGAGCTTGCTCTCCAGAAGCGGACGGAACTGAGCCAGCAACTATTTTCGCGAAGCTGGGAGCCATATTTTACTTGCTCGTAGAACCCAGCAGCTGAGAAATAAGGCAAAAGATTAGATCTATATCTAGCCGTAGAAGATTAGATCTAGAACCCTGCCATAGAGAAATAAGGCAAAAGATTAGATCTATATCTAGCCATAGAAGATTAGAACTCAGCCGCAGAGAAATAAGGCAGAATATTAGATCTAGATCTAGCTGCAAAAGATTGAACGGGTGGTTCGTCTATGAAGTTGGTTGTTGCCTTTGATAACCCCATAGTGTGAGACAATGGAGAGTGCCAAAACATAGCATGGGAGCTGAGACCCAGCCATAGAGAAATAAGGCAGAAGATTAGATCTGCAACCGTAACTCCACTACAGTAGAAAAAAAGAGGCACGAAATTAGGAACAAGACAACTATGAATCTACCTTACTCCAAACCTATAGGAGAAAAAAGGGCCATGAAACTACAAAAAAATACAATTGGGCTGCTACACCCCAGCCCCCTCAAATCCCTTCACAATAGAGAAAGTGACACCAACGGCAGCAACCAAAACACCAGTCATAGCGATGACGGACCGAAGCAGTAGGGCTGCAGCCCTATAACCCAACCACAGAGAAAAGAGAACTGAGTAAGAGAACTGGAAGAGATCTGCGGAAGAGATATGAGGTCATCGCCAAACATAAAATAATCTTATTAATATGAATCATTATTAATTTAATTTGTCAAATACTACATATTATGGGATGGAGTTTCTCAAAGTATAATTTCCAGTTGAATCTAAAGGTCTCTAGGGGCTTTTAGGATGTTAAATCCATATATGCGGTCAAAAACACATTTTAAAGAACAAAAGATTATAGTTTGACAAACATTGTTTCAAATACTAATGTCTTTCGAATTAATCACATCATAAGGATTTGGTCGAATTTGAATGTCCCTGAGGGATTTTAGGATGTTGAATCCATATATGCAGTCAAAACGCATTTTAAAGAACAAAAGATTATAGTTTGACAAACATTGTTTCAAATACTAATGTCTTTTGGATTAATCACATCATTAGGATTTGGTCAATGTTTCAAACCAACTAATGTGATTCATCATTGGGACAAAGGTGAGGATGAACCACATTAGTTGGTTCGAAACGTCGACCAAATCCTAATGATATGATTAACCTGAAACGCATTATTATTTACAAAATGGATCACAAAAGTGTAAGATCAAACATTGTTTCACTCTATTATGGAAAAAAACTTCAAAATGTATAAGAGTTAGACAAGAACATATAGCGTTGAATTGTGTAAATAGGTTGAAACATCCAATTTTTTGGGCATACTACATCTTGAGAGACAAACCGCATCATGAGAGACAAAAAGAAACTTTTTGAATAAGGATGAGAAAGTGTCGAGGAAAATATTTAAAATCGACTTATTATTTTTATTAGTACTTTTACTACATTTTACTATTTTCTAATTAAGGCCACATTACTTATTATTATTATTATTTTGATCTACCCTCTTAGCATAAAAACTCTTTAAATATATCTACTGCAATAACATTTCATAGTAGCATGTTGATATGTCATTAATTCATATAACTAAATATCTATTAATAATAATAATAATTATTATTATTATTATTATTATATTTTTTTATTTTTTATTTTCAACTTATAACATTAATGAGAGGAGGAGAAGCTTAATAAGTGGAAAATTTAATATTTTTCATAAAAGGAATTTAGATCAAATTTATAATTATATTTATGAAATTTCCTTCTCAAAAATTAAGTTTGATTCACTCCATAAAAAATAATAATAATAATAATAAATAAATAATTGAATTATCTTTTTATTAGTTCGTTCTATCTTAAAAACCCTTAAAAATATCAATATTATTTTTTATTATTTACAAAAACACTTTATTCTTTAAATTAAGGGAAACAATTATTAATTTTAGATTATTCTTTAAAATTAAGGGAAACAATTATTAATTTAATAAATATTATACATATGATAAAGAAAAAGAATCAAAATGGCTTAATTAAAATCAATACTTTTCATCCAAATAGGTTATATCCAATGGTGGACACTGAAGAATTATTCATGAGTAATGTTCAATTCATGTCAAGCTTACAACAAAGCCATGAGATCACCTTGAGGTAGTGGTTAAAAAAGAGGTTGAACCTAGAGAGAGTATATTAAATGTGGTGAAACATATGGATACACCAAGTCAAAACCATTTGTGGAAACAAATCATATTTCATGGAAAAAAATCATTTGGGTCAAGTCAAAATTGCTTCAACAGATAAAACATGAAAGTGGATTTGGGTAAATGCAAAGGAATATGAGGGAATTTTAAGGTGTAGGATTACTCACCTTAAATGGAGACAAATGAGAAGAAAACCAATCGAGAGAAAGAAAATAAATAAGATAAGCAAAAATAAAGAAGAATCAATCATTTACAGTCCCACATTTACACCTCTTACTTGGTCATCAGATCTATATTTTTAAGAGTTGATGAAGGCCACGACAAGGTTGGAGATTTTGGAAGCCAAAGAATAGGAAAGGGACCGCAAAATTTCAGAGATCACAATTGCAAACCGATGTCTAATGGAAGGTAATAGAATTTTAAAAGAATGGGTAACAATGTTACAAGAGACTTTAGAGACAGGAAAACAAGAATTGAAAAACATGAAGACAACGTAGAAAATCATGAAAGAATTAATAATAGTGAACAAGGATGTGATAATTTCTAAACAAAATCAGGTAAATACACAAGTATCTTAGAAAATATACATTTCCAAAGAGAAGGAAAAAAGGAATAGTGGGAAAGATAGTCCAAAATAAATCAAAGCTAGAGCTAAAGATGATAATGGTTACATAAGGACAGAGGAAGAAGAAGTTGCAAGTGCTCGTAGAGCACAGGAAATAGAACACAAAGAAAGATAGGTCAGGAAAACAAACTTTATTATCAGGGGAATACGATATTATGGGAAGAATGAAATTACTCGCAATATGACAAGAGACTTTTTGAAAGAGAAAATACATTGGAAAGGGAAAATTTTCCAAGCAAGGAGGGTTGGGAGGATATGTGAAGAGAGGCCTCGACCCATAACAGTCACCATGGCAAGCATACAAGACAAACACCAGCTTTTGGGCAAAAAGAAACTCTTGAAAGGCTCACACTTCTTCCTCGATGAAGATTTAACCAGAAAACAACAAGAGGTGAGAAGGGATGAAGTGGAGAAAATTAGAACAACAAGAAGTAGAGGGAAAAGGGCATGGTTGTACAATGGTAAAGTCGTTATTTTAGTATTAGGGCCTCCGAGCACAATAGGGCAGTAAGTTGACGGTAAAGAAAAAACAATGAATTCAATAATAGGGACGAAAACAATAAGAGAATCATGGAACAAAACGAGTGAAGACTCAAATCTGAGTCTTACGTGCTAAACTGCGTAGCAATCAGATCCTACCTAGGTCTACCTAAGTTTAGTTTGTTGGAATTGTAAACGTTACCCTTGGAGGAGGGGACTTGGCTTAGGGCCTATTGTGGAAGGTAGAGACATAATTTGTGTCATGGAAACTCATGAGCATGATGGTTGCAAAACTCCTTTGCTTGACCATTATTTGAAGTTTTCAGTTTGGAACAAGGTAGCATAAAATGGCAAAGGGTATGGGGAATACTAGTTTTAGTGAAATAAAAAGAAAGTTGTCACATTTAGTTAATTAAAGAAGATGCATGCTATTTTTCCCCTCAAGTCTCAAAAACTTACAAAAATAAGGGGCTTGACAACAAGGATCTATATGCAGTTTTAAAACAAGATATTGCCATGTACTCTCAGCAAGGAGAAGTTCTTTTAGTGGGATATTCCAATGCTAGAACATCAAATAATCAAGCTAGAATTATTTTTTTCAAAGAGGATAACAATCCTATTTGTCTCACTAAAGAGGAGAATCCCCAATGGGTGAGGTATTTAGAAGATGAAAAAGTTAGCAATCATTTTGGAGAGGAGTTTCTTACACTGTGTGGGGCTTTCAACTTAATTATTTGCAATGGTCTAGATAGATGGAAAAGGTTTGGGAACTTCACTTGTAGCACATATAATGGGGCAAGTGTTGTTGACTATGTGATGTGTTCACAAAGTTTGATAGAAAAGATAAATGAAGTTAGTATTGGAAAGTGTACTTGGGACTTAAAATTAGACCATAACCCAATTTATATAAGGTTATCATTGTTAGAAGAAAGGCATCATAGGAGGAAAACCCAATGCTCTCGACAATCACTATCAAGGGAAAAAATTCTTCTAACACAAGAAAATTATACTATCTTCAAGACAATGTTAGAGAGAATAATTTGGAAGGAGAAAACTAGATTCAAAAGATTCAACAATCATGAGTTAACAAATATAATTCAAAGTGTAATTGAGAAGTGCAAAAGAGCAAAAAATAGGAAATGAGAATCAAATTATTTTCCTGTAACTGCTTGGTTTGATGAGGAATGCAAAATGGCAAGGAGAACCTTGAAAAAGGAAACAAAGGAGAAGATTAATGTAAAGTTATACAAGAAGATACTAAAAATGAAAAAATATGAGTTCATGCAAACAAGGAGAGAAGAGTTAATATATTTAAGCAAGAATAATCCAAAGCTTTTCTCGTAGGAAATCAAAACAAGGAAGAAGCAAATTGAAAAACATATTACAACCAATCAATGGTTTGAATGTGCAAGGCAAGTCTATGAGAAAGAATCTGAGGCAGAGCCCCCCCTAGGATCAACACAAATTCAAAGCTCTTCACATTACAAGAGGCGGAGAATGGAATTAAGAAGCTGAAAATAGGAAAGGAAAGGGACTTGGTTGAACTTCAAGAAGAGTATCTAAAACAGGGAATGAACACTCTTTCACTACACATCATGGAAATATTCAACAACATCATTCAGCAAGGATTCCTAAGAGAATGGACAACTAGCCTAGCAATACCACTTTTTAAAAGTGGAGACATTAATTATCCATCCAACTATAGAACAATTATGATCAATCCTTTATTTGCAAAGCTTTTCGGCAACATGGTAGAAGAAAAAATTAGTAAGTGGGCATAAGTAAAACAAAAGTGGGCAAGAGGACAAGCGGGTTTTAGGCCGAAACATTCTACAATGGATCATGGTATCACGTTGAGACACATTGGTGAAAAGTTCTAGGATGACAAAGAAGTATTTTGCTGCTTTGTTGACTTCAAAAAATCATTTGACACAGTCCCTAGGGATAAGTTGTGGCGTAGAATGGAAGAACTTGAATTTCCTGTGCATTATAGAGCCGTTGTCCATAGAATTTATCACGAAGTGAAAGTGAAAAATAGAACCTCGGTAGGTATTTTAGAAAGCTTTAGAAGTGACATTGGAGTCAAGCAAGGTTTCCCTCTATCCCCTACTCTTTTTGGTCTATATATTGATAAATTGGAAGAGTGGCTAAATTTGCAAGGTGTATATGGTGTTTGGTTGGGGGTATTTGTGATAAAGCTTCTTTTATGTGCTGATGATATTGTATTGATTTCTAAATCGGCCCATGGATTATAAATGCACTTATATGCCCTTAAGCATTTTTGTAGAGCAGTGGGGATGCAAGTCAATACTAGCAAGACCAAAATAGTGATTTTTTCTAATAAAAGGAAGCAAAGCTAGGAAACTTTCTTCTTTGAAGACAACATTCTTGAAGAAGTAAATGAGTACAAGTACCTTGTGATTGATTTCAACAACAAACTCAATTGGGAGGAATGCAAAAAGAGGAGAATTTTAGGAGGGTGGAAAGCATTATATGCTCTTCAAAACAAATGTAGAGAGGAAGAGTTAAGGGATTGGAAAAATATTAAAGTTCTTTTTGGACTCCTAATTTGTCCAGTGATGCTATATGGGAGTGAATTGTGGCTAGTAGCACTCATGTCTCAAAATGGAAACAAATTGAAAAATTCCAAAAATGCCTGATCATGAGTAAGTTCAAAATAAAAAGTTCAGTGCCTTATGAGATAATGTTGAGTGAAATATGAGCAACTCCCATTGAAGCAATTTCTATGGTGCGGCCCTTAAGATATATAAAAAGAATTGAGAAAATGACAGTAGGTAGATTGCCTAATGTTATCTTCAATGAAGACATGAGTGAAAGAAAGAAAACATGGATGAAACAAAACTACACATGGACAAAAAAATGAAATATCTACCTCAATGCATGCCCCAAAAATAACAAGGAGCTAAAGGATTTTGTTATGGAGAAGTTTCATAAAAAGGTATGGGGAGAAGAGTTGGGTAGAAAAAGGAAATATTACATTGAGGAATTCAACTGTACGTGTGATCTACAACAAAAAGAGTTCATTGGAGATAGCATTTTCTGGAGGGAAAAGGTTATTATTGCTCAATTAAGGACCAACTCACATCAACTTCGATGTGAAATAGGATGGTGGAAAAGACCTACAGAAGCTTGGGAAGAACAGATGTGCAAATTTTGCATGTCTGATGCTATGGAATCAGAAAAACATTTCATTTTGGAATGTGATACATTCAAAGACATTCGAGAAAGTTATGAGAAAATGTTAGCATCAGTTTCTTGGCATTTCCTTTTTAGCTAGGGGATCGTTGCAAGGTTTGGCCAACTCATCATCAATTTGAATCAGAAAAAGATTGAATTGCAAAAAGAGAAAAACATGGAACTAATGGTCTAATAGACTATTTTTTCATTTTTCCCAAGAGAGATCCATGCACATCAAGGCATCATTGAATAAACATGTGGTTGTATCTAGAGAAATGATATTAAATAACCATGTGACCTGTGCATTTTAAGATACTCTTAGATAAACATACAATAGTATCTAAAGAAATTATATTTAATGACCATATAACCCATATATATCAAAGCACCATTAAATAAATTTATATTACATAATCTTGTAACTAAAACATATATAAATAATCAAAACTCCCTTGTGTATTTAATGATTAGTTATAATTTTTCTCTCGTTAATTAAAAAAAATAAAATAACAAAATATAAACATGACTAATTTGTTATCAATTCCCTTTTATTAATTAATAAAATAAAACAAATAAGCCAAATATTTTTTATTTAACATTTAATAAAATATTAATAAATAAAACCATATTTTCATTTAACAGCTCGAGTTTTAATTTACTTTATAAAAATAAAATAAAATAACCAATATTTTTATTTAAAACAGACAAAATATTCCGTTAATTAGTTTTTTAAAAAGATAAATAAGATTAAATTAAATGGACTAATTTCTTTTATTATTTATAATAAACAATATCAATATTTTTCATTTAAATTTAGTTTAAAGTATTACTCATAAATTTATAATGCATTAAACGTCCCATTTTTTATAGATTTAATATTTAAATTTATGGATTTCATATCAAAATTTTCGCACAAATTTTAGTTATAATTAATTTAGATGGATAGTTATAATTAATTTAGATGGATTTTAATTCGAGATATTCATTTTAACTTTGGATTTACTAAGCATCTGGAGGGATCAAATCTCTTTTCACTCTAAAAGAGGTTTTAGCCTTAAGTTGATTTCTCTCCATTATTGGATTTAAAGTTAAAATGGATTTAGGTTGGTTTAATTTCCACCTTTAAATATGCTATATTCCACATAAATACAATAGATTAATACCATGAGCCATTTTTTTGAAAGGGTTATTTTTAATTTTTAATCTTATTTTGACCAAGTTAAAATGTTTACATTACATTAATATTTGTATTTAGTTTAATTTTTAGTTTTAATTAGAAAACATTATAATCAAATATTATTGTTAATAATTATCTCTACCGATATTAAATTTGAACAAGACCTCTCCCAACACTAATAAAATTAACAAATACAAAAGACACAATAAAATATTTAAACTTTATTTAAATTAAAAAAAAAAAAAAAATTAATTAGTTTCTAATGATTAAAAAATTCTTTCCTTTTTTAATTAATAAATACTTCTAAATATTGAATTAAAACTATTTGGGGAATATATATATAAATATATACTATATAATATATATATATATATATATATATATTGAATTAAAAAAAATGTATACATGCGAGCCTACTTATGAATTATCTAGTATAACTATTTGTATATTATTGTCTAAAATTACTTAAAAGTAGTTATAGAAATAAACATCAATAAAGTCTCTCATGACATAAAGTATGCCCCTGAAATTTGAGTAAGTATAGAAATGCTTTCCTATGTATCATTGACTACTAAGCAAAAAGTTATAGGTTAACCAGTAGAGATATATATACTACCATAAACATGAAAAAATGTTTCCTGACATGTAATTTCAAAAATGGTAAAATAGAAAACCAAATACACCTATCATAATGACATGTAACTTGTGCCTAATATGGACCAATAGTAATAGTACTTTGTAAAATAATGGCAATGTGTTTTTCATAAATTAGAAAACCTGTGTCCAAGTATAGTACTCTTTTATAGAAGGCATCTAATGTAGAGTTTAATTTTTTCTTAATATGTTGGAAGGTGATTAACTAGAAGTTCTCATTAATCCTAGATCTCCAATAGTCCAAGTTTAAACCTCAAGTTGTGTTATACCTACGAATTAGTATGACATTTGGAGTCACCAAGAATTTGTAAACATCTTATTCTTTTAAAATTAGAAATAATTTATACTTTCGTATTTGATCCTTGTTTGATGCCAATTCTAAACTCATAAGACTTTTTTCCTAATACTCTCATGATACCTCATCCTCCACATCTTCCCCCTTGAGTTGCACCATCAAAGAAGCCCGCTAGGAAGCATTGTAACATAGTGAGGATTCTCTTCATTCTCCAACTTCTCTTTTTGTTTAGGATTGTATCCCTAAAAAAACCAACAATCTTATGTTTCTGTATTAATGAAAATGTTTTTGTTTCTGTATTAATAAAAATGTTTTTGAAGAACATTTTGTTCCTTATGTTAGACTTTAAGCTTATGTGGTAGTTTTTGAAGTAGCAGGATCCAGATTATCCATAGTAAGATCCAGATTATCTACAATATTATGTTCATCTTGTTCTTTAAATTCCATATTCTCGGAACCACAATGATTAGAAGGTGGTAGTGGTTCTTGAACTTATTATTCCAATTTTTCAAACAATCCGCAAAAAAAAAATCTAAGTTATCTTTTCTTTAATGCGTAAAACTTGCAGTAATGATTTCCATAAAATCAAAAGCCAAATAGATGATCTAGGTTTCTTCTTCAGCGTTACATAGAATACACAAGTTTGACCCAAAAAGATCTTTTCCTAGATTAAAATTTTATTTTGTAAAACTAAGCATATGAAACGTTTCAACTGGTTTGGGATGTTCTATTTCCAAATTAAATTGGTCTACCAGTAAACATTATGTTCTACAGTTGAGTGTGAAATGACTTCATAAGCAATTGGCCCTTTTAGCTTTCCAGAAATAGTATCCCAATTCCAGATGGGAATAATTCAAATCGTTTGGGAATACGCCATTATTATACAATCCCTCTACAATGGTATTCCATTCTTCGACTAGAGCACCTATATCCTTTAAGGCAACTAAATTTTACAGGAAAGTGACGCGAGTTCAGTTCTCATAAATAAAAGCGATTACATTCACCTGTCGAAGTTTGGCTGAAAGCTGTTGCAGGGATCAACAACCTTGATAATAAAACATGCTACACAGTAAGAGTGCACTATTTCCCAGTTTTCAATTCCTTATTTTTCAATAATTACACGGGACTGTAAAGCGATTCATGGGTTAAACCAGGTAGTATGTAAATTCAAATCCACACATATTTATCAATAAACATATTACAAAGAATACCATATTCCAAAATATTATCGCATCGACCAACAAAAATGATTAATACTAGCCAATGAAAAAAATATTATTGCAGAGAAGAGTACCATATTACAAAATATTATTGCAGAGAAGAGTACCATATTACAAAATTATTGCAGGAACCAACAAAAATGATTTATAGGAGCCAACGAAACCACATAATCTCATATGATAAAAATAGACCAATCTAACAACGTAGTTCGAAGGCAAGGAATATTACGTAAATTGAGACAAAAGTACGCCCGGGAACATTTTTTCCTCATGATTGATGGCTCCCGCCGTTTGGTTCACCTATTCAGTGTTTATTACGCGTCCGGTATGACTTTAATGCTGAGTTTACTCCCACGGTAGGACGCCTCGTGGTTTGGGTTTAGGGTTTTAACCCGCTCTTCCGGTTACAGGACCACACCTGCCGGTTCCTAATCTTTTGTTTAACGTTGCCGCGTTTCACTTGTCATTTCCTCATTTCGTTTTGCTTGGAGGCACTCTGTCTGCGCCTGCGGAAAGACCTCGGGGTTCTGCTCCAGAGGTTCAGTGACGACTTCACCGTGATTTACCGTTGTTTTGGAGACTGTGGGTAACACTTTCGAGACCTGCAATGTTGTGTTACTGTTTGTTGGTATTTCTATGGGACTGTTGGCAAATATCGTATTGTTTTGGATTTCATACCCTCGCTGTTTGCACTTCTCAATTTAATTTGTCTGGTTTGTTTCTAATGGCAGGCTCGCTCCGACTTCCACGCTTCTCCTGATTTCACGGTAAGCTTACTCTCCATGATAAACATCCTGGGTTTTCATGATTTCGTCCCTAACGCTTTATCGCCACTGTCAGCAGGTTATGGGGTCTTTTTCTGGTTGTATCGAGTTCCTTCCTCATGTACAGGTAACCTTTTATCAACCCTTGCCTGGTCTTTACTTCGTTCTCGGCTTAGGATTATATTCCGGCTTCTAACACAGTTTGTTTGGTTGTTGTTTACAGATACCCACCTGTATCATTCGATGGCCAATGCTGCTCCTCGAACTCGTTGATGGCTTCGAGGCTTCAGTCAACGGGTAGCTCTATTCCACTTCATAGGCAATACGTTTATCTGTCGATGCTATATGTCTTGTAGGTTCTTTTTCTTTAATTGTCAAATTCGGTCCTGTGGGTTAATATCCCTTCTGACTGAGGTTTTCTTGCTTTCGTGTCCTATGATTAAATAACCCTCTTCGGGTACTGGTTATTCGGTGTCCTCTTTTCGAATAACTCTGTTATGAGTAAACCGTTGATGGCGTCTGAGTATTCGGTCGAGTCTTTGAGGGTTTCCTCGACGATTGCGAGCCCTCCTCTTGTTGTTTTGTATTCGGGCACCACAAGCCCTCGGCGTCCTGTTTCGGCTGTTATGATTTGAGTTGGTCTGGTTGCGTTTGTCACTGTGTGTGTCGTTGATTCAACAGTGAATCTCTGTCTGTACTTTATATATACTCGGTTCAATATATTTAAAGGATTCTTTTCTACAGTGAGTATTTGACTCTCGCTCTTATATGTTATTATCAGTGATGCATGGAAATTCACGTCTCTGTTCTCAAATATTTGATGCTATTGTATATATAAAATAAAAGAAAGATTTATAATGAGCCTTTGCTCGGACTCTGTAACTATCGTTCCATGCATTCAATATTATGAGGGTTTGTCGAGTTCTTAAAGTACCTGTAGATTTTCCGTTACCGAATGTAAATTTTTTTGTCTGTGGGTCGCTTCTGGGACCCTTCACTGTTCCCTCGTTCTCGACTTATAACTCAAATCGACTTCGGTCGTCCGCCTGTACTTGGTTCGCCTTGTCCATTTGCTTTTTCTATTATGTCGTTGCTGTTAACACACTTCACACACGATGGCAAGTTCTATAATAAAAGAATACTCTAAGTTTGTAATTCTGATGGCAGAGAATAATCTTGTGATTCGATTTTTTTACAGTAATGAAGGAAATCAAATGTATGTTCTTCTTTTCTGATAAACAAAGATAATTATTTTTTTCTCTATTTCTTTTTCGGGGGAGCGAGAGCCCGTACAATGATGTCCCTCCTGCTTTTAAATAAAATGTTTTCAACTGTTCTTGGAAAAACTACTTTAACAGAAAGTAACTATTTTGCCAGTTATGAAACTAATTCTAACTGCTATAACTGTAAAGAACTAATTTAGTTAATTGTCCTGTAATCAGTCTCCTAAATAACTGCAACAGATAAAATAATAAAAAAAAAACCTAAAGTAAAAGTAAAATCAAATGACCGACAAGCCCAACACTTGTCCAGCTAAAACGAACGACCATTTGTTTCTGAATTCTTCGTGAGACTGTCAGCCTTTTAAGTCTCCTCAGAGCTGGATGCTCCTGCATCAGGCTCCCGGGGTGACAAAAACTCATGGCTCCGTTCCATGAGGTCTTTAACATAGTAGCCTGCCTTCTGGATTTGTGTCTCCGTCAATCAAGAAAATTTGCGAATGATCTTGCAGGGCCCGATTTTCCTGAACTTTAGCTTGCTGTACTCTCGCTTAGGAAATCGTTCCTTGCGTAAGTACGCGAGAACTTCATCCCCGACATTAAACTGCACTTCCCTGCGCTTTGTATCAGCTCGCTGTTTGTATTTCTGGCTGCTATCCTGCAATTTAAGCTTTACCTGTTCATGTAGTTTGCTCATAGCTTGGGCGAAATCTTCCCCATCAGCACTTCGCTTCTCCAGTTTGCCCAAATCTCGTAACTCGTGCACTCCTCGTGGGTGCATGCCGTACAGTATTTGGAAAGGGCTGTAGCCTGTGCTACGGTTGGGAGAATCATTATACGCAAATTCTGCCTGTGCTAACACACGATCCCAAGTACGAGAATTTTCGC
>APFE031158759.1:0-27037 GCA_000404065.3 Pinus taeda | reverse complement strand
CAGAGAAGATTTTCTTTACTTCCATAAATGTTTCCTTTGCACACTCTAGATCAAACCTGATATCCTTTTCTAGAACTTTGTAGACCCGTTCACCTTCTTCAAGCTTCTTCCCCTTATCTTTGCTAGTCATCATTCCACTACGAAGTACAATATTTACCTTAGGATCCTCCTCGCGAGGCTCACCCCTCATCATCTGCAGGTTCTGAGTTGGTTGCTGAGGCTGTGCCCCCTTTTCACGTATCTTAGCTAATAATATAGGTAAATCCTCTATCACATGGTCAAACTGAGTACAATATCGGCATGATAGACGTGTCAGGTTCATGCAATCTCACGCGTAGTGTCACAGTCCTCCACAGTTGTAACAAATGATCTGTCCCCAACCTCTAGCAGGTCCTCCACCACTTCGACCTGATTCGCACCATGGATACTTGCCTCATGCTCCCACAATACCTTGGTTCAGAGGTTGGGTTTCTTCCTGCTCCCTATATGTGGTTGTTCTATCCATCATTAACTCATAACTATGGAAATTACGCTCATCATGACCCATCGATTGAAAGAAGTTACAGAAGAGTTGTTGCGGTGTCTATACAAATTTCTGCAGGAAATGAAAATTGTCTGTTGCATGTTTTCTAGCTACCTGACAGATAGCACACCATAGCATAAGCCCTGTACTTGGCCCTGCTTAAGCTACCGGTCTCAGAGGCATCAGTCCCCCTGCTGCAACATAATTCATGAAGACTGGACAATGATCTTTATCATGTCCCTAACTTTTTCACTTCAGGCACCAAACTTCTTCGCGCACCTCTGGCCTAATTATTCTATCTTTCTTCAGACTCTAAAATTCAAGGGACAGGTTTTGTAGCTACACATGAATCTATTGAACCCCTAAATTAGTATCTTGAATCCATGTCTCGTGCAATCTCATTGAAATCTCTAGGGCTTCTGCCTAGGTTCCAATCTTTTGTTACAACAAAGAAACCCTTAGATGAGGCAAGAGCGAAGCCACAAACCATTCGTGGTGCTGCCCATCCGTAAGATTCATGTTGGCTTCACAGATTGTGCACTTCAACCTTTAATCCAAATCCCATGGTGTCTCACCATGCTTCATCATGATCTCCTTTAATCCCACAATTGATTGAGATTCAGATTTGGGCTTGCTGAATTCCTTATTCAGCGCGGTCTGAATATTTGCTAATGAAGCCATCGAGTTATCAGTCCAGTACTTAATGTGCCATGTTAGCACGTGTTCTTGCAAAGTAGTAACCAATGTTTCTTTCTTCATCTAATCATCTATAATACCATGAGCTTCCCATACAACCTTCACGAGAAACCAAAATTGGTTCGAGTCCTCAGTTCTTGACACCTTGAACACAGGCAATTTTACTGAGTTCGCCATGTTAGATGGTGGTGAAGGTGGTGGTGGTGTGGGTGAAAGCGTATGTGGTGGAGGTGAAGATGGAGGTGGTGTGGGTGGATGGGGTATTCATGGGAACCCTTGTCTTATCAGTTGAACAACACTCTCTGGAGAAGCTTGTGCTTCTTCCTTGTTGTCACTCAGAGAAGGTCTAATCAAAGGGCTATATTCAGGGCTTGTTTTCCCTCTATCCCTAAATATATTTCTACTTCGCATAGCTCCAAGCATCAAGGTAGTTGCATAACCTGCTTTTCACACAAGAGAATCTTAATCCAAGTGTTTAAAGACCTTAAATAATTACCTTGCGGTCCCTTGAAGAAGCGATGCTCTGCTTTGCTATAACTGACCGAAGTATCGACCGCGAACTTTGTCATGAATCCTCCTATGATACGATCGAGCTAATAATCGACAGTGCGTACAATATTATCTTCAAGGGCTTCTAAATTCCACATTAACTCTTGGTTCCAGATTATTGGATTGTCAAGCCTCACCCTTCCTTGGTCGTCTACCAATTTCACAATCCACTCGTATAATTCGATCGATGAGGAACAAAAGAATATTTTGTGTATCTCTGTGTACAGATATCTGTCCAACCACTATTCTTTCATCAATCACAGATTCTTGTTTTCTTGCACCGTGAATTCATTGATCTTTCTATCCAACCAGTCTTCAATCTCCTTCTTAGTTGGATTCCATTGATGTGACATCACACATCTCTTATGCAGATCCTGGTCCCAACAATGGAACCATTTGTTGGCTTGATGGGCCCTGACCCAAGTTCAACGTTAATTAGCTAAGAAAATCCCTAAACTACTGGCCCTTTCAGCATCAATCTATAAAGCGCGGACTAAAGTCTCACCTGAAGCAGTATGGGGGGATGCAGGAACCAAGTTTCTGCACCAAGAGATGGTAGTGATGTCGCTTTATACCCTAAGCCTTGCTTTGTGTAGGTCAAGAAGCCTTTTAGGGCTTATCGGTATACTCCTCTTAGTCATCCTCTAGACCTTTGCGAAGGTCTACGACTTTCCTTCACATACCCTAGACAAGCGGATCAGACACTCACATGCTCCTATAACTACTCTTACTTTCGTATTTACCCAGATTAGGTTAAATATCTGATAACTTCAACATGCATTAAGATGATCTTCGCGTAAACAAATATTCTTACTTGTGTTCATATAACAAAGCAAAACATATGGATTCGTGCATCAATAAAACATTAAAACATAAGCCCAGTATTCATCATAACATAATCATATGCATTTATAACAAAAGTAAAATATATCATACATAGATAATTCCAGAATAATTCTCTTTATTTATGCTTCAGATCTCCTTTACAGACTCTGAGCTCCTTGTGCAGATAGCTACAGGGGTCTACACACTTAGCTGTGGAATTCTACCCTAGGCCTCTATGCACATAGTTGTAGAGCCTCTTCGCTACGCTAAGACTCTTCATTCTTAGCTCTCACAGACCCATTACATTCATCAATGACTCAAAACATACCATGACTTAACTGCCTTAAACTCTTCTAAGACTTCCCTTTTGTATACAATCCCATGGTCTATGGACCATTGGTAGATCTCCTAAAGCTAACATGAATTACACAAAATAAGGGCAGAAACCCTTTATGACACTTCACATCTTCTCCGCAACCACAAAATGCAGAGACTTTACACTTCTTATACAAAAACTTGGCTTTCTGCCCCAAAACATGGGCTTTTAACCGCTAAAACGACCCTAGGGGACCCGTTCCTAACAACAACCTTTTAACCCACCCTGTCCAAGACTCATAAGTCCTATGGTCCTCCTGAAATTAGTACAAGAAGATGCAACCATTAACAAAGGATAAATCTCACTATAATTCACTGCCCTGACCTACGGCTGCCATTCTGCTTCAAGTTCGAACTTGTGCAAGGAAGAACACACCAAAAACGTACCCAATACTTTTCCTTCAAGCTCCTTTAAGCTGCAGATAACCTAGGGATATATTAGAGCCCTTGGTTTGTTTCAAATGAGGTTGCAAGACACCTCTTTATATACAACTCGATGGGGTTGAAGAGACGTGACATTTGGGCTTATTGAACCAACATATAGGTGAGGTTGACCTTGTTAATTTTACATGATAGAAACATAAGTTCAAATCATACTTAACCAAATTTGATGATCTTTAGGTTTATTTTGGTCCTCTTGAAAAGAGTAACTTAATGCTACAAATATCTTCCCCAAAGGAGCTATCCAAAGTGGAATTTGGCTCTAGTTTCTAATTTTAACACCATCCTTCCTTGCCTCTCTCTCTCTCTCTCTCTCTCTCTCTCTCTCTGACTCCGCTTCAGTGTCTCATGAATGCGTAACCTACAATGTATTTCGGTCATATGATTTTCTCTTGACACTCTTACGTTGGGGGCAATATTTTATCCCCCCAAAAGTGTTCACTTGGCCATTTCTCACTAGGTGGATCATGTCAAAAATGTTCACTTGGCCATTTCTCACTAGGTGGATCATGTAGGATTAATTTGACCATGGTAAAACCCACTTTCACCATAGGAAATAATTTAGTAAACAATTTTTCTAAATTATTTCTCATTAAAATCCAAAAACCCCATGAGAACAATTAAACACATCATTATTTATGTAATATTATCTAGAAATAATTATTTGATAATTATTTCTCATTGGTTTTGATTTTATCACCATGGAATATTTAAATAAATCATTATTTATTTATTATTCCTTATTTATTCCACATTTTCCTTTCAATGTCATTATTAAATCATTATTATTCCCTGTCGCAGCAGGGTAATAACATATTAACAATGCGTTTGATTGTGACATTAAATCTCAAGTGACTAAAAATTTAAATAGATTTTCTAATGTAAACATTAGAAAAAAATAATTTATTTTCTTTAAATTTTTAAATTTATTTTTTCTCAATTTTGATTGGGTAATTTGCCTATGCTCTTATTTTGCCATCATTATATGTACTTTGAAGCACAATACTTTTCTTGTTATCTTTCTTGATTGTGTGTCGTACTTGCTATCTTTCTTGATTGTGTGCCAAAATTTTATATATATAGAAGCAACAAACTTGTCACGTGAGCAAAAGAGTCAACATGTGAATGATATCAGAGAGCCAACATTTTGTACCCAAATATTTGATTGGGCATGAGAAAAATTTTCTGTTGTAGCTTCATATTTCAGCTCAGCTTGCTACAGACACTATATAATATCCAAAACTCACATGGAACGAAGGCCAAGGCAATCTTGCATTCAATTCCAGGTTGGAGGTACAGTAAATAGTTTGTCATTTCAGCATCTTGGGAGGACAATATTGGCCTGTGTGTCAAGTTGTCCACACTGCTACAGCCCCTAAGAAAAATAAATTTATATCTAATTTCCCACAATTGTACTATATACTAGAATCATTAGCGTCAAATTTCTTTAGGATAAATCTACACCTGATATAACCATTAGTTTAAAAAAGGAATTTCAATAAGCATCAAATTATAAAACAATTATGAGTATAGTATTAAAAAAATACATTGATGTGCTTCTTTTTAACAAAGAGTCATCAAATACAAATTTCCAACTATGTTTGCAAATAAATAATAAAGTTGCACATGGGAGAACATGCTAAGCATATATAAATTTACATTAATGATGAAGAACATGAAATAATACTTGGTTCATATGTTTCAAAATTCAATAATTAAACTAAGCGGCAGAGAATTCAATAATTTTCCTTAATTCTCACAAAGTGATTAATAAATCATTTTTATTTGTTAATTACTTCAATCGCTTTCTAAATAAATATATTTGACCATTTTGATTATATTTTCCCTCTCAAAAATATAATAAAGTATTCACAACAACTAGATTTTGATTTAGTCAATTATATTTTGTTATTTTCTAATTCCTAATTTGGCTCAATAGTTTATTATAAATAGAGGGTTTTGCATTTATTCTTCACCATGACCATTTTCGTCATCAACATTATCGTCTCATAGCATTTGAACTTCCACTTGAGTTCAAGCACCATTTTCTTTTTTCTGCCAATTGCAAATTACGAGAGAGAAGCAAACTGTTGAAGCACAAGGACAAGAAAAGGACCCATCCCACGGAGGGGGAACTACATACCTATGTTGTAATTTCTCCTCACCAGGTGTATTCACTAATAAAATTATTGTTCAAGTCCTCCATTGGGTTATTGCACTTTTATTTTATGCTATTATATGTTTCTGTTTGCAAGATGTATTGTGTTGCAGGGTTTTTCTTCATGTTTTTTTGCAGATATGAAGCATAGAAGCAACCATATTATGTTGTTAGGGCTATAAGTCACTTATAACTTAAGTGAAGAGATTTCCACTCACCTGTAGAAATAATTCACACTAACATCTAGAATCTACTTGTTTGAGTTTCATCGTAAAAATTATCTAGTCTTTCAGGAATAAGAAGCTTGGAGGACCTTGTTGCATAAGTGTTAATCCATACAATGTCTAACATTATGTTAGAAGCAATCGTTTTGCACCTAAAATGAATCATCATGATCCTATAAGACTCATCATTTTGGAAGACTCTTGGAAGAAACATTATGACAATATTAGTATACATTCGATATAGTATGGAAATAATACTTATGAAGGATGAAGGAATGCAATTAGTCAAGTTGCGTGCTCATTTGATGTAGGACAATTGATCAAGGACATATAACTAGATGATTATATGAAAGATTGAAAACATGCTTAAATAACTTTTGGATAGGATTCATATACACAAAATCCTGTACAAAATGGTTGGTCTTGAATTATGCATGATGAATCTTTCATTTAATGCCCAAAAGGATGAATTTGGCTTACTCTAGAATGGATAAAATGCTAAAAATTTCTCGAATCAACATCAAAAGAAAATGGTAACTTGGTAATCAAGTTCTATCCTTGGGAAATCTTATGCAATAATGAAGATTCAAGTGGAGATGGATCATGAGAATGTTGACGAGAAAGTTGTGATGATGAGGTAAGTCTAATGTTAATATTTTTATTGGTTATCTGGTTAACATATTGTTTTTCTACTTGAAAGAATGTTGCAAGAATTCATGATGAGTTGAAACAAATTCAACTATATGGAAAATATCGAGGGAAGCTCAAATATAGCCAACTAAGAAGTCAATATGTTCTCATCTTCGATAGCAGTGCAGAAGATAATTGAAAGGTCAAAGGAATCACTTTCTTGAGGAAGCTTTGATTATTTGAAAGTCTAGGAAGGCTGGATTGATGATGACAAGATGAAATAGTTGAAAGAAAGACATTAAGATACATAAAGAAACAAATATAAAATATTCACTCATTCATACATCCACGAATATTTTCATCTCAATAAATTTTATCACAAAAAATATGTTTACATAATATGAAATAAGGTTGTTCTAATTTTTTTCCAATGGAAAAATTGCAAAGTTTTATTAATATAGTAAAAAATTACATGTTCACATGCCATTAGGCATTCAACCTGTCAGTAGAAAATGTGGTACTCAAAAACCGAGCTCTAAATATACAAGTAAAATCATTTATTTTTCAGTCTCTTTCTAATTTTTAAGTATTTCACAAGGACTCCATCTTGCCCTTCAACTATTATGGGCTTTGTATGCCTTGCTCCAGACCTAGACATATTTCTATGCTTCTCCAATGGGGCTGGAGCATCAACTACAATAATAAAGAAATGTTAAATTCATATTTATAGCTATCCTTATTACAAGTGTTTCATTATTAAAAATATTAGTAGAGTGTTCTTTACTTGCTTCGGTTATGGAGGGATGCGAAGTACTTTTGGATGTGGCCATATGTTCCTCCTATTGTTTGACATCATCTTGTACATTCTCTAGAGTAGAAACATGAAATATTATAATTAATACACCATTTTCATTCAAATATTTTTAATTGTAGTCTGTACACTTTTTTTTTTACAACACATGAAACACCTCCAGTACCAATTTGAACATCAGTTTCAAGAGGCACTCTACCATCACTAGGCTCATGTGTTGTATCTAGAATGCTTGCCTAATTTTTTCAATCAAGCACATTACTTTATAGCAAAAAATAATAACCATAATATATCGTACAAGTAATAATTTATGAATGCTCTTCATTTCTTTCATTTACCTGAGTGCCAAGTTAAGTGTTGGAAGGTTGTGTAGACCCCAAGATTTTCCTATGCTCAACCACAACTTGGTAGTCGTGCTTGAAAGAAAGCTCAAGGTCTTCCTTTGTGGGAGCCTATTTGAATTGTGATCCCTATAGTTTTGCATGAGAACATGATTTTTTATTCTTCTGTGATATGAAATTAAAATTGTTAAGATTTTATAATTTAGATGCAAATTATATTTTTATGTATTTTCAATTTTTGCAACCAATTTTGAGTAACCACCCGGGCCAAGATGGTGCTTCCTATGTTTAGTTATTCTAGCTATCATGGCTTTGGATGTATCTGGGAACCTATATTTAAAATATTGAAAAACTTAAGTAGATGTCGCAATGATGATAATACATCATAATTACATTATTAAAAGTTCCTCATGCCCTCTTGGTTCGGGTGGTGTCTTCCCTAATTTTCAAAGCGACTTCTCAATTACATCTTATAGGAGGGATTTCCACTCCTTTGGAATCATTGGAGGGTGCTCATATGATATGGTCCTTTCCAAATGAGACCTATATTGGTCTCACATATATTTTAATATAAGCCTACCTCAGAGGTAACTCTAGTTTTGTTGAAGGTACCCTCACTGAACAAGCCGAGCAACTTGTTCATAAGTTGATCCTTCAACTTGGAACTTTGAGATTTGTGCAAATGGTGTTCCAAGGTTAGGTCATACAAGTGCATATAGAATACATCATTTCCTACAAAATGATGCTATCATTAGTTTAAAATAATGACAGAATATACACAAATTTCAATTAGATTGTACTTAATATTTAAGAAACTTATTAAATACATGGAAGCTTCTCAAATTTCACGGGGACATGGTCACCATCTACCAAAAACGTAATCGGTAGTATTATCGTGTTAGTAACATGGGAGGATCTAGGAAATATTGTTTCAAAATTTGCGATGGGATCACACTCTGCATCCGAAACATCATGTGCAGATCCTCACATATGTTGTTCAAAGGGGTGTAGATCCCTGTGTGTGTGGTTCAATGGGTGTATCAGGCTCAGTGACTAGATTCACTCATAGGATCAACATCAACACTGCTACCAACGTCGGTCCCAATAGTCGCACCATGAGGATCGTACTCCCTCAAAAACTCCTATAAAATAACGAGTATTTTTACAAAAGATGAGATAATTGAAATCATAAATAATTGAAGTCATAAATAAATAAATGGGACAATTAAATGAGTTGCTTACCCCATAGTGTCTAATTTGGCCCATCATGGTTATGATTTGGCCTTTCATCTCTTATGTCTACGACTCAATCAGAATTGAAGAACCAAGTTTCTTTTTTAATTTCATTTGAAGCTTCTTTATGGTTTAGATTAGATAAATGGAAAAAAATGCTTAGTCACTAAGCACTTCCTTAGGAGCATCTGTGGATTGCTCAAAGGTTGGTGCCTTCCCCTTGTCACCATATTGATCAAGTAAGTGTAATTTGTAATTTTTTTCCACCATCCTCAATTATATACATTCAAAGATTTGAATTTGATGAAACATTTTAGATCAATAAATATTTCCATTTTTTACATAATAGAGGAATTTTAGCTAGTTAAATGCTTGCTGGTAAATATTATGATATCTTGAAAGTTCATGATGACACACTAAAAAATTAAATCAAGAAATTCATCCATAATTAATCATCATTATATTAATAAGAAAACCACTACCGACATATGTCTAAAGTTGGGTAAAATAGAATACATACCGCCCCCATAATAATAACATCTGTATCTATTCGATTCAAATTGTAGTCAATGAACAACTCGTCCCCTGCAACTATTGAGTTTTTGGCACACAAGTATACATTGTTTCTTTCATGCCCCTCGAATATGAAATTGGGCTTCTTATTTGTTGTCAACAATTGTGTATTATTTATAAAACCTACAATATTCCCCGCTGATTTTAGCCTTCCATCAATTTACATTGTCGTGTGTTTATTTTGATCATTTTCTTTTAGTTGTATATAATTTGCGGCCACACCATATCTTCATATGATTTTGGTATATTGGAATAGCCACACCCAATCATTGTAGATGTAACATGGTCTGACATACTCCATCAATTCAGTTAATCTGTCATAACATACCTTTATGCCATCAATGGAAAATAGCCCATAACCATGTAATGGTGACGAGGCAATGCGGTATATCCTTTCATTGACAAAAAAATAAGTGTTTATCTCAGGAGTATCCTTAGGTACCCATTGTTTCACTAGATGTTTATACCTCAAGGGCACCTCGATGTCATCTATGCTCTCATTATCATAAGAACATGACCCCCCTTAAGCTAGGAAAATTTCCATGCATAGTGGAATTTTCTTCTAATATTTTCAACTTTAGTTGATCTTCACCTACTAGACAACGTAGTATATATTTGGTCAATTTATTCTGTCCTACCTAAACTTCCATCACTCGACAAAGATAGATATGAAAAATACCTGTTTGCTTGAATGTCCTATAACACTCCATCAAATGAGAGAAATTGTTAGCGAGTTTAAATATTTTTGTTTCATTTCATCATCTACTTTCATTGTTATAAATCTAATCTAATTGCTTATAATTGTGCTCCTATAATCTTGAAAACTCCTCTTCTCCTAATCACCAAATTTAATAAGTGAAAGAGTAATAATAATAAGCACATATAAGTAATCAAGAAGCATTGCTATCATAACTTCATTAAGTAATTTTTTTTGAAGTGTCTCTCTAAATTGTATTTGGATCTTGTAATCTTGCTTGATAAATTGAAATTGGGATATATTAGTTACAAATGATTGTTCTCAAATCACTTTTCAAATTTACGATCTCATTGAAGTATTTCCTAATTTTGTTACCTTGCATTCTCATCCTAGACTAGATATTTTATTTCACCTTGCATCTTGATCATTGATAGTTGGGAGTGTGAGCTTAATTCACAATTACAAGTTTCACACTGCTATATCTTACCTTTCTTGCAGATTTTAATTTATTGCTCATTTTTCTATTGTACATTGGTGCTAACTCATCTTTGCAACATTTGTCTATCTAGTAACTTGAATACACTAGTCATTGTTACCCATCCAAAAATTTCACAAGTGACATTTCAAGACTTACAATCTAGCAAGTAAGACAACCTAAGACCACATCAAAAGCCTCATTCTACAATAAAGGACTATCATATAGTTCATGTGAAGACAAGTTACACTTATTACAATCTCCAGAGATTCGTAAGTGAATATGAGAAGTAGGTTGCATCCATATTTGTATTCAAATCCAAATTGGTGAATAAAGTATGCTTGGTTGGAAGAAATTGGTACCAAGCTTGAAGGATTATGAAGTTAAAGTTAATCACCTTGTGTAGAACATTACTCTTGAGAATATCTTGACATCAATGAAATTTGCAATACCTTTGAAGGTAGTCCTTGACCTCCACAGCTTTGGAGTATTCATTCTTATAAAGCAGCAATAAGATCATAGCATCTTGAAGAAACCATTGCAGCACACTTCTTGTGATCTTGGAGGGCTAATCCATGTAGTCCTTGAGGTACATATAATTTTTTTTATCCATATAAGGTCTAACCTAAATCAAATTAGAGTTTTGAGATTTCCCTTTTTGGTTCTAGGGTTTGTAGTCTTCATATTGTTGAATCTTGTTGGCATCTAAGTTTTTTTGTAAAACATAGTTGGCTTTTGGAAACCCTATCATAATAAAACCCTAAACCTATTCTCCTATATAAACCGTATCTTTTAGTCTCTAGGGTTTGTAGGGATTCTAGGGTGAAATGGAAAACCCTGGTGAGGGTAGAATTGGCTTTGAGATTGAAACCGTAGGGTTGATGTTTATAAAAGTAATATACAAAAAACTTAGGGTTTGGATCTAGAATCTCTAGGAATTATCCCTTCCTAAAGTATCCCTATATTGTCAAAATCATGATCATGCTCTTGTATTTGTATATTTTTCTTGGTGGTACTTGTGAGTGAATGTTATGTTGAAAAGTGTAACTAATATCGCTATTCATAATTGCTATTTGGCTCATGAAATTATGTGATTCTTATGTACTTGTCGAAAGAAGAAAAAGAAATTAAAATTTCTAACTTGGAGACATGTACCAGAATACACATATTTTTGGGAGATGAGACACTTGTGAATTTTTGTGGAGAAGTGAGAATTAACTTAGAGCATGGTAACTTTAGCAAGGTACTTTATGTTCTTTAGTTTACAATTAACATCACATCTATTTATAAGATCACTCATATAGGGTTAGGAAAGAAAGTATAATTCACTCCAATTATAATGGTTATTCCAAATATGTTAGATGGCTCCATATTTTCTATTGGAGAGGTGAAACAACATTACAGGTTATACACTCTCTCTCAATTAATTCTTAAATCCAATTTTTATCTTCTAACAAATGATAATGAGGACAACTGGTTATCACATGTGCTATTTGGTCATATTAACTATAAGTTTTTGTATCATCTATCCAAACAAGGAATGGTTTAAAGGATACCACATATACAATACATAGATGCATTTTATTAGAGATGCATACTTAGAAAGCATCCATAGAGAAATTGTAGATATGTAATTCTAGGAGAGCCTCCTAGCTCTTTGGGATAGTGCAAAATGACATTATTGGAACTTTTCCTCACTTATCAATATTTAAGGAAAGGTAATTTTTGTCTTTCTTAACATGAAATCATAAATCTTTAAGCATCTAAAAAATTTCAAGAAACTTGTAGATAGTCATATAGCCAAGAGGATTAAATTCCTTTAGTTAAATATTTAAGGGGAATATGTAAATATATAAAAAATGTTTTTCATAATTAGGATTAAATCTATGAAATATAGTTCCTTACACTTGAAAACAAAATGGTTTTGTAGAGAGGAGAAAAAGAACACTAAAAGGGATGGAAAATTGTAGGTATCATGCTAGATCCTTACCTCCTAACCTATGGTATGAAGATATTAACTTTGAAACTTACATTCAAAATATAATATCGCATAAATAATTAAATGAGATCAATTTTTTGAGCTCTTGACAGGGAAGAAAATATATGTTACTCAC
Organism: Pinus taeda; assembly: GCA_000404065.3. Taxonomy (NCBI): domain Eukaryota; kingdom Viridiplantae; phylum Streptophyta; class Pinopsida; order Pinales; family Pinaceae; genus Pinus; species Pinus taeda. The sequence goes on along the minus strand of APFE031158759.1, from coordinate 14,372 downwards.
TTTAAATATTTTGGTTCATGGGCATGGGATGGGATTCTCTCTAATAGGAGGAAGGCCATCGATCCTCAAATTATAGGGTGAATATTCACGGACTGTTCTTGGTGGAAAAAAGTGACATCTCAACCAGAAAAGATGACATCCACCAACAAATATGAAGTCGTCCTGGAGAGACCTAGTTAAGCCCTTAGAATACTATATAAAGAGGAAAACCTCGACCTCCTAGAAGAGATTGCCACATAGAATGCAATATCATGGTAGATATATATATATATATATATATTGTAGGATCATTGTGAGATGGTCACAAACCACAGAGATTGAAGCTTAGAAATAGAGCTATAGAGTGTGAGCCTCAAATCATAAGTGTGAACCATAACATAAATGTAGACTATGACTAATCACAGATAAACAATATTCCAGTAATGGAAATTAGTGAATAAACACTTCAATAAATCTTTGAGTTGATCAAGAGGTCCCTAGGATCTTGTATTTTATGATTGAGTCAACAGGGATCAAACAAAGCCAAAAATGGCTTCACATAGATAAGTTGATTTATTAAAGTGAAATGGATACAAATCTTGGATATGAAATGATCATAATGTTTGAATAGGTACCAGAAATGTAACACATAGACTAACCTTATATTTAATTATTAGGGTATTTTACCATTAGCATTGGAATCTTTTGCTAGCTGGTGTGCTTATACGATTTTCATCTCTCTTTCCTATTGACATCATGGGAATAACTAATGACCTGGTTCTTGGTAAACTCTTACCAGCTCTATGTTTATATCTAGCCATAGATTTTCCTCTGCATTTCCCCTAGGAACATGTGCTTAATCCAGATACGTATTTTGAGGTCGTTTCTTCACATTTCATTCATGGTACCCCAGGGGTGGTTCCAGTCAATCCAATAAGAATTCATTCATTACGTGTTATAGGGAGAAAGTATGTATAGGTCTTAATGAAGGTGTGACAAATGGTGTAGTTGGTTTTGAATGATAAGCCACAAGGGCATCTCTAAACTGAGGGAGATTAGGATAGTGGTGCGAGTAATGGCCACAGGCCCACCAAGATAACTCGTTGATTATTTCATTCCCATTTAGAGAGATCTCACTGATTTTAGATAAAAATAAGTATGTCTATGTTTGGTCTAAAGAGGCATATTTCAAAATTTGAAGAAAGACATGAAGATGCCATGATGATATTATTTTTACTTTTTTTTAGGGTATGAACTACAAGGTTGAATCAGGAACTCTTGTAGTATGAAGAGTGTACCTTCTCTCAAATCTTCAAGTGAATATTTCTCAAGAATTGTAGCTTGAGACACCAGAAATTTTGATTACATCCACTGAGAGTTCTTGGAAACCTTAGAAAAGGAAGGTATTCTTGTTTTCCTTGAAGGAAATTATATTAAAATACCCTCCAGTGATAGATTCACTATTCTAAAGGAATGTTTATGCTTAGAATTTGAAAAATATAGGCCTATTAACTACACAAATGAAGGTCGCCATGAAGGCTATGATGACAATATTATGCAATATTTGGTGATGATGAGAGTAGAATTGCTTTAGGGACTAACTTTTAAGAGGGAATTATTAGATACCTTGTTGAACATGGTACTATAGATTTAAAGCTTTGTAACGAATCCAAAGAGGGAAAACTACTACCATAATTGGAGAATGTAGTGTAGAACCAAAAGTTAGCTTCATAATATGATCTATCACTATTTTTGGGGTAGATGGGAGTCATTTTAATGATATTTATATTGTTGGTTCATTTTAAGTAGATATTATTTAAGAAGATAGTGCAATAGTTGAGATGGATAAGTCATTAGTTTCAAATCATGGGATAGGCATAGATAGAATGTTTTATGAGGAGCTTATGTTGGAACAACTAGGAGGATTATAGGCAACTAGTCAAGGTGCCCTTAACTTCCTTGAAAATGAAGGAAGGAGTTGTACACATTTTTTAGGAGTTGGGAAAGTGAACACTAGTTCTTATTGTCCTTCTGGTGAGGAAACACCAACACATAGGTCTACAATAATAAAAAAGTTTGGGATTGAAATTTTGTAGTATTATGTGACATAAATTAAGACAACTGTGCATGTGATGAAATATAGGTAGTGACCTTCTTTACTTTTTCTACCTGTGATCATTTTGAGGGACATATTGAAGCAAGGATAATAATTCTAGAACATAATGATCCCAAATCATATATGTTTTATTTTCGAGGGTCCTCTAATCTATGATACTTATGATCTCAATGGTAAAAGGGAGCATAGTGATAATTTTGGGATGGATGAAACTCAAGCAGGAGAGTTTATCTTTGTTTTTGTAGATCAATGTGGTGAAGGTAGGTAAATTTATCCCTCTGCGAAAACAAAGAGAGGGGATGATCTAGAGGTTCAATTCACACATTGTAAGGAAATTGATTTTTAATGTTGACCTTGGAAAAAAAACGAGGCTTATTATGCAACAATCTGTGAGTTCACACAACTTGAAGCAATGGAGTTAGCTCTCTGTTGGAACTCTTTTGTTAATATAGTATTTGGAAATCCATGAGAGTATTATGATCTTGTATATTCACTTCAACTATATTTGGAGCTTGGTTCTTCATGGTTTCTTATTCTTGTTCATCCAAGAAATGGGGGTTCTCAGATAATAATGATGGGGATAATAAGGGTACAAAGTGACAATGGAAAGAATTATCTGTGATAGAGGAATTTGTAACAAAAATGGTTAAGGCTTAAAGATGCATTCTATACGGGATATGGATTATATGATTTACATGATTAAGAGTTTCATAGTTTTACATTATATGGCTTAGTGATCAAATCAAATGGTTAAGGAATATCAAGGTTACAATAAGAATGGTTATAAGGGACACAATTTATGATGACTTGGGTTATAAGGATTAATGTTATAGGGGTCAGGGGTGACAATAGTTTAGGGTTAAGGATCATTATACATAGTATAAGGGTTTACTTAGGTTATTTGTGTTAAGGGTCATATTACATGTTATATATTTAAGTGTTTAGGGTTAGAAGTGTACTTATGTTGTATAACAGTTAATGAATACAAAGGTTAATGGTTACTAATTAAAGTTATTGATGTTTTATTTCAAGGGATACAAGCACAAAAAAAATATTCTTTCACAAGATCCTTATAGAACAATTTTTCGATAAAATTCCATCCCATGTTGATAAAAAACATCTATATTTTTACATATATCGAAACATTTTTATCAATTTCTTATTTTTTTAAAACCTCCTGGACACAAATCTCAAGTTCAAACAATAGGCTATTATTGGAGGGTGATCTGATCATAATCCAATCCCTCTTGATATTGAACCTTTCCCCTCCAAACCCCTGAGTCCATTCAAGTTGAATACCTCTTAGTTTGAAGATACTTCCCTTCATGAAGCTAGAAACATTCATTGGGTCTCCTACTATGTATCTCACTCCAAGAATCCTCTCCTATTCAGTGTAAGGAGAATCTCAAATGAGAAAAATTAACCATCTCTAAATGGGAAACACAAAATAGGGAAGTTGACACAATAACCTTGGCTTTTATAAAATCAAAAATGAAGGATAACATTGATCAAGGTTTCTTTACAAAGGATTCTCCCAATCATAGAGAGGCCCTAGAGCAACAAAGAAGGAATATTCTCCTAGACAAGAAAATGAAATGAAGAAGAAAAGCAAGGCTCTCTAACTACAGATGGGTGCTGAAAACACTAAATAATTTCATGGAATTTCCAATCACGAAAAATGTATTAATACTATATGGGGAATTAAAAAAAGTAGTGGATCCTTGGCCACATCCTTTCAGGACATCTCCTCTGAAGGATGTAAGTACTTGAGAGAAGATTTCCATCAAAACAATCGAGCCACTATTAGACATATTTTTGGATGTCGCAACATTCTTTCCATATTTATCAATTAGGAAGGAAATGATTCACTAATGGATGAAATAACTAAACCTAAGCTTGAAAATGTCTTCCATAGTTGTTAAAAGGGAAAGAACATGGGGTTAGATGACCTTCCAATGGAATTCTATCTAGATTGTTATGCTTTTCTAGGGAAGGATATTCTCTCCTTGGTTAAATACTCCAACGCCTTTGGGAAAATCCTTTAAAATTTGCCTACATTATCATGATACCCAAAGTTGATAATCTTGAATCCTTTGATCTCTTTTTATCTATATATATATATAGACAATGACTTGTTGAAAGAAATTGATAGTCCACTTTGCGAGGATTGGTTGGTTCCATTTTTATGTATATAGATGCAATCCTTATTGAGAATGGCCAATAGATCATGAATAATATTCCTTTCAAGAAACCAAATTTGTTCTTGTGAATATGTTCAAAAGATATATTTTTCTAAGAGATATGGTCTTGGATATTATTTTGTAAATATATTGTATATATATCTATCTAATATATATCTATATATATATATATATATTATTATATTTATATTATATATAGATATATATATACAATTATATTTACAAAATTATATCCAAGACCATATCTCTTCAGAAAAAATATATCTTTTGAAACAATATTTCACAAGAACAATTTGGTTTTCTTGAAAGGAATATTATTCATGAATCTATTGGCCATTCTCAATAAGGATTGCACTCTATATACATAAAAATGGAACAACCTATCCTCGACAAAGTGGATCTATCCATTTCTTTCAACCAAGTCAATTGTCTCTACATCATACTCCTTATCCACTTTGGTTTCTGTCATTCCTTTGTCACCTAGATTATGAGTTGAATCAGTTCCTAATTATTCAATCTTCTCATAAATGGAGCCACTTATACATTTTTCCATGGATAAGGATGCATAAGATAATGCTTCCCATAATACCCTATAATTTTCCTTCTCATTGTAGGAAGTCTCAACAAGATCATTACAAATCCAAGGAATAGAGGAAGCTTCAAAGGAATCTCCAATACCCCAAATTTCTTTCTAACTCATCTTATCTTCTTAGATGATATTTTAATTTTATCATATGCCTCTTTGAACCATTGGAACACACTAAAATCCCTCCTATACACATTTTCCCCTGCTATAGGAATGGTCATAAATCATACAAAATCCATAATCATAGGTCAAGGCTTGTTTGGAAGGGATAAAGCTTGGTTGAAAGACCTTTTCTCCTAATTTTTTTTTGAAATAAATAAAGGAGTAAAATACTTGGGATTTATACTAAAGACAAATTGTAACGTAAAAATAGATTGGAAATGGTTCCTTGAAAATATGGAGAAAATAATTGGAATTTGGTGTAAGAAAAGGTTATCTAGGGATGGTAGGTCAGTTCTATGAAAAAAATATATATATTAGACAAACCAAAGTCAAGATTGGATATGATGGTATAAACCTAAATGAGTTTCTCTTCGTTTCAAGAATAATATTTTCTCTACTGAACAAGGCCAACCACATTGAATATGGAAGCCCCATATGACCTCTCCCATCCCCCCACCCAGCCCCCCACACACCACCCCCACCCCCTCCCCCTCCCCCCACCCCATATCACTCTCAATTCCCCAATACCCAATCTATCTACTTATAATATATTTTAAAGAAACCCAATAACAATCAAACATAAAAACTAGGACAATAAAAATTTAAGGTCAACGAAAGAGAACAAACCAACTGAAAACATATAAATACATATCTCGTATATTTCAACATGTTGATAAACTTAATATTGTTCCTCATCCAATTCATCATCTATATCATCCATTTTAGAATTCATGTTCAAAGGATTTTCCATATTAACATCATAATCATTTTCTATATCATCATCCAGAGCATGTTCTTCTACATTTGGTTTGACTTCTTCAATTTCTTCATCTTACACAACATAAATATCATCATGTTCATCCAAATTAACATTTTCTCAATTAACATATTCTTGAATTTATTCAACGTCTTCATCTAACACATGAACCCACTACTCCTCTACACCATCTTTTTATTTAATTTCATCTTCTTCCACTACATTATACTTTACCGACCTTCCTCTTGGATCATATCTAACAACATATGACCAACCCTCTTTACCTAGAACCTCTATGTAAAATACCTATTCTCACTGGCTTGGAAGAACATAGGGCCCTTATACTATCTCAATTTTCCTTGTATCACCCATGGTAAATCTGTCAGCATGCTCAATAAGAGTTCTATCAGGGTCACATTCATGGATTTGTAGACTGAACTATTTGTCATCAAACACAACTAATTTGAAGGATTTAAAGTCACACTCAAGTATATCATGTAGATACCCATAGTATTTTCTGTCAGAGAATTTTGGATGCCTATCACCTCTAGAGTAAACATTGATAACTTGGAATACTGCAGTTATCCCACTATTAAAAGTTTTCATCTTTTTATCCAACCTTTTGATGCGAAATTTTCAGCCGTCACACCACATTTTGTTGTGGTGTTTCAACTACAATTTTCCAAACACATAAAACATGCATTTTCAATTGATCAACATATTTATACTTGAAAATTTTGCAAATTAAGAAAAAATAATGTCCTTTGCATCAATATAATTGTAAACAAAACTTAGTATGGGTGAATATGCTTGTTTGATGATCTTTTAAACCATACAATAAATTAATTTCCCTCTTTGTAAGATTGTTATCTCCACTACGTTCAAATTCTTTGACCAATGTAGACACATCATACCATGATAATCTACCATTATTAGCTTGTTTGCTTCGTTCAATAGATAACTTCATCCAATCAACATTATTCATAATGTATAAATGTATTGCATCCCACTCAATCGACTGTACTAAAATAAAACAATTCACATATATATAATTAGTTACCATCTTATACCTTCATAATAATGGATTATGTAGACATACTAAAAATAAAATAAGTACGATATGCATAAAAGAAAAATAGTCAAATGTACTATAAATATCCACTGTTTACTTACATCTCACTTTCCTTATTCTACCCTTCCCTAATAGGTGTGTCACGCGGAATGAGTCGATCTTGTGGACAAGATAGACCTTCCTAGAATCTAAAGAAGACCTAATGACAAGCAAACCAACCAGACACTATCTTTCTCTAAATGTGCTTTTATAAATAATGGCAAACAAGTGTGTTTAAGGCCTACCTCATGTCCAACGCAAGTTTGGGGATGCCTTCGCTCCTTTGATCCAAATGAGTTCCTTTGTCGCAAACCTGCAAACACAAACAAGGGAAACAATTAAATAGCACCTGAAAAACCAATATTATAAAACATATTTAACATGAAAGTCAAGGAGTCCATGAAACAAATAACATGAGATACTTGTTGAGAAAAATGAGCCTGATTGTATTAATTCAAAAGAAGAAGAACTTTACAACCTTTGCCTTGACATTGTACAAGCTCCTCCCAGGGTCCAACAAGAAGTCTCCTCTACTTTGACAAGCTTCACTCACTCCCCAACGAAGCAAAAAAGGTATGTGATCTCTCCTCTTAAGCTCAACTAGGAAGTCTTGATTTCACCAGCATTTACCCTAAAAAATGTTCAGCTTCTAACCTCCCTAGCCACTAACCCAATGCCTCAATTTATAGTGCAATGGAGGGAAGTTACTCAGTCCTCCTTCAAAGGGATAGAATCCTCCTTCAAAGGGATAGCTCCTCCTAACAAGGGATTAGCTCCTTCTCTTTTGGGATGCATGAACCTCTTTGGAGCGAACAATCCACGTCAAAATTCCTTCTAGAATCATCTAGAATTAACCCAAAGTGAGTTTTTTAAGATAAAAATTGCACCTTTTTACTTTCACAGGGGTACACACCCTCCCCTTTACATACAGAGCGTATAAGTATGCAGGTACTCTGAACAAAGGGTGTGGGCCCGCAGGCAAAAGTGAGATAAAGTGAAGAACCAGAGTTACACTGATTTTTGATGTCTTTTTCTCATTTCCAAAGCTTGTTTTGAAGAGTTGAGGTCTGAGACTTGCTTAGGAGGTTGGTATAGGTGGTGATAGACCCATATTGACTGCAAATAATCAAGGTGATGATATTTTTGTGTAACAGATTGCACCCTAAAGTGCGAAGTCTGTAGTAGATGAGGATTTCATTTATCATTTAGGAAGAGTGAAGTACTTTATCATTTCGAGGATCATCTTGCGGAGAGCCCGGTGGGAACCTGTAAAAACATTCAATGCAAAATATATATATGAGATCATATCATCGCTGAGGTAGGCATTCCCATACTCAAATAAAAACTGACTAAGAGACTGAAAACTGACTAGAAAACTAACTACTTCTCTAATATAGGAATGATCTTGTAACACATCATAAGTATAGACACATGTGGACACAGTATGGACGCAACCATCTATTTATGAATAGTCCATAGTATAATGAATACAAAATTCCTCGCAGCCTGGATGGTGGAAACTAGATCCAGGGTCTTCATTTCTACGTCCCGAAACAGTACGATTCTATCCATGCGATTGAATGTGTCGAAGTCGGACATGGTAGAAACCGCTTGATTACCAGTCAATGATGTAAACTGTTAACAAGCATGAGAGAAACCACCAATAATGACAATGGCTCTCAAAGTACTCAATACAATCCATGAGATGTGATAATATGCGTTGATGTCGAACATGTCATGGGATCCCTTGATCGAAAGTCAATGATGTAAATTGTCGTCAAAGGCGAGAAACCTGCCATTGAGGCATGCAGATATCAAGGTACTGACGATTTCTAGATCATATTTCTAGATAATGAGTTGAAGTCGATAGAAAGCGATCTGTCATAGGAAAGCCCACAACACGAAATCATAGGTCAAGCTGAAGGAATTTAGTTGCAAGGACTGACTCAGGGATGGTCAAGATGGATGAAAAACATTTTGCAGATGAATGGCTTATTTTCACTGACCTCTTGAACACATAATGACACGACAGATGGTTTGGTGACAATTGACCCAAAGTTAATACCCAGAAATCAACTTAAGACTTTCAATGTGGTTTGATCAACTATTAGGTAAAGGATTTCCCAACCCAGGTGAATGAAAGTGTCGTGTTCAAGAGTGGTTACAAAGTATGACAAACATACTTACTTTTCTCTCTTTTCCCCCACCATTTCTGGCAAGTACCTCTTTATTTTTTACAAGCTTGAGGAGGATAACATATGCTTGATTATAAGCTCACCCTTCGGGTGAGTCCAACTTAGTTTAAATTCGAACCCTAAGAAGGAGTGGTCCGTTCCTGTTTGTAATTGAACAGGTCCTTTACTGTCGAAATTTAACGAGTCTAGTATAGGAGAAACTCGGGGTTTTTCATTTTTAGAGAGTCTGAAAAAACTTAAGAAGACTCCAAGGTTGACTTTTTCGTAAATTTGTGTTTCCCAAGCCTGAAAAAGTATAAAATAATACTTGAGAGAACTGCTCGATCTTTTACGACCAAGGAGTACTTTTCGTCATTAGTGTCTTTGATCCGAAAAAGTAAAAAAGCGATCAAGGACACATCGTTTTATAACCAATATCGAATTTGAAACGACAAAAATCAAGAAATCTTTTTATGTTTTTACGGTCGGAAAAGAGCTGTAAATGGACCGTCTTTTAATTCCTTTTTAACAAGCTTAAAAGAAAAACTCGGCAATCTTTTCATGTTTTAGGAGTCAGAAAAGAGCGTAAAGGTGACTCTAGCTGAAAATGATAGATTTCGCCCGAATAATCCTGTTATCTTGCACAAAAACACAAACATTACTCATACCTGTTTGAAAGAGATAAAAATGTTGCAAGAATACCTTTTCAAAGTGAAACATAAACAAATTTGCAATTTATTTACTCAAAAAACTTATAAAAAGGGCCTTTTACCATTCATTTTTACCATTTGTGATTTGGGTTAGAAAATAGTGCTTTTGCTCTGAAAACTTCCCGTGAAGATTGCGGAAAATCCAACTGTCGGAATCGAATGTCGTCTTCTCCAGGTAATCCACATCATCCTTCTCTTCATTTTTAACCATTTCATTTTTCATTTTAGTCCTTCATTTCATTTTTTGGGAGGGTTTTTAGGCAAAAAACCCGTGCTCGGGGTACACAGGCTCACCACTGCGAATCTGCGGACCCCGACTTTTTCTCCATTGGGAAAAAGCTCGGGGTCCACACCCTCTGTGTAGACAAAGTGCGGTCCCACACACTGTGTCTAACACGTAGGGTGCGATCCCTGCCGCGAGGGTTTTTAACCCAAAATTCCTCAAAAATGGCCCAATGAAAAGTTTTTCTAGCTTTCTAATTTATCTTTATGCTTGATGCAGGTAGTACATCATGCTAGATTGGCGCGAACGAGAGCACGAGGACATGGATGCTGCCGCATGGAATCATCAGCCTTCACTTGATGCTTTTAGGGCGTGCGGCTTGTACAAATACTGGGCCATTCCTAGCATGAGGGCTCAGGTGGATTTCTTACAGTGGATGGTTGACAGATGGAGCGTTCAGGACCAGTGTTTCTTTATTGGCGGCCACCAGCTTGAAATCGAGCTAGCGGATATATATTTCTTGACTGGTTTGCCTAAGAGAGGTGTTGACTTGACTCTGTTCGGGACTAGGGCAGGTGGCCAGTCTGTCGATAGCCTCCGATTATAGTACTGCAACCGCCAGACTAGAGACAAAGGGATAGACATAAAGACCATATCCCGTCCTGAGCTTATGGTGATTGCATTCACTGTTACTAAACTTTGCGGAACTACCGCATTACATGTTGCCACCGGATCCCAGATGCATATGGCAGTTGATTGCTTTTAGGGCACCATCTTCAACTGGTGCGATGCTGTGTTGGCCAATGTGAAGGGCCAATTGACCAGGGTCAAGAACGGACGACTGAAGACTTTTGGTTATGGGGCTTTAGTCGTGAGTTTTGGCCTGGAGAGGATTCCTATGCTTATCCCGCAGCACCTTACAGTTGGAGTTGGGCATCCTCGAGAGCCCAAACTGCTGCGATGGGTCATAGTCATGGCCCGTCATACTGACGAGGGGACCGAGGTCATCCGGTTCAAACCTGAGTATTTCCAATGGTTTGAGAACTAGGTTTTTTCTATTCAAGACTTCCCCTATGTTGGGGTTGATTTTCGTGGAGACCCAGACATGGCTCTTCCTCCAGGAGAGTAGTGGGACGACTCAGGTAAAACCATTTTCAACATTTTCCTAATGTTAAATTTTTTTATTTTTATATCGTCTTAAAACTGATAGTAATGATTTCAAAATGCAGATGTGGGCCCACAGCGACCAGCCGCTCTCCGGCCTTTCAAGAGAAAACAACCAGTTGCACCGGCTCCAGCCCCACAGGACGAATCAGCAGAGACTTTAGCTGAGTTGGAGAGCCATCTAGAGCGTTTGACAGGGGACATTCCCGAGACCAGCATAGACGACATCCCTCGTCCACTTCAGCGCTATGTGATTGGAGTCCCCGGACCTTTTAGGAGGTTCCTTTGTAAGGTGGCCCGTGCAGTGGTTTCGTATCGAGATCATCACCGGTGATGGGATGATCGCTTATTGTAGTCACACATGACATTTTGCTTTTTGTACCTATCATTTTTGCCGATCATAAGGTGTTTTTCAACCTATGATCGAGGACGATGTATTTTTTTGACACACTCCTATATATATGATATCGTTATTACTAGCTTGTCTTGTTAAACATGTTATGGAATGTTTTTAAATTTACTTGTATGATTATTGCACATGTCTACTTAACATTTGAGAAGCAATTGCATCTGATAATGTATTTAAAGATCTTGGAATATGCTGATATTCAATATAGTCAAATTCACGTTCCAAGAGACGCACTCTCAAAAATAATCTTAATAAAACTGGATTTCTAATGGCGTATACTCTATTAAGCTGTAATACAATGAGTTTAGAATCTAACCTCACTATCAAACTCCGAATCCCAAATGAAATAGATTCAGATAATAACTCAACCACTGCACTATACTCTGCAATGTTGTTCGTTGTTTGACCGAGGCTTACCCCATGCATAGATACCAACTCGTCAGAGGTCGAATAGATAACCCAAGCTGCGAAGAAATATTCTGTGTACTACGACAAGCGCCATCAGCGAAACCAATATATGTTTGGAGAGGCGTCGACATCTGCGACATCAACCTTAAAACCAAGATAAGCAGGAATAACGACGGAAAACTCAATCTCTAATCTAAGCACACTTTAATCTAAAACACACCAGCTAGAAGAAAAACTAACCTAACTAAAAAATCTCCACACTCGTTTTAAGCATAATACCTCTTCAGGTAAAGACCATTTCTGGGTTTACCAAAAGAGACCCCGTCAAAGTCTACCAATTCATAGGCCCCTTTCGCTAGCTTTCGCTTGACAACAAAGGGACCATGCCACATAGGCATGAATTTTCCAGCGCCTAATTTATCATTTGCTTGATCGTACAAAAGGACAAGATCTCCTTCCGAAAAATTTCGAGGGGTCACATTTCGATCATACTAAGCTTTAATACGTTTGGCATGAGATTCAATCACTAATGCAGCATCGCAGTGATTCTCATCTAGCTGAGCTAAGTATAATAAACGTCTTTCCTCTTTGGAAGTAGCTGGAAGTAATTCGATGGCCATTCGCAATGACGGGATTTCGCATTCAATAGGTAACACAGCTTCCAAACCATAAACTAGTTGGTAAGGAGTGAACCCTGTTGATGTTTTAACTAAGGTTCGATACGCCCACAGCGCTGAAAAAAGCATGTTATGCCAATTCGACCGATGAATCCCAATGATTTGTCGGATCATGATGACTAAAACTTTGTTGATGTCTTCAACCAGGCCATTAGCTTATGGATAATAACGAGTTGAACTGTCGTGACGCAAGCCGAGCTGGCCTGTAAGTTCTATCATCATAACGTTTCGAAAACGACGCCCATGATCAGTGATAATCGCTTGTGGAACACAAAACCTAGCAATGATATGATTGAATACGAAAATTGCAGTTGTTTTGTCATCTGCCACAAATGTAGGCATCGCCTCGGCCCACTTAGTAAAATAATCTACCACAAGGATAATATACGCATGCCCCCCGGCCGAGTGAGGGTTACATGTAATAAAATCGATACCCCATTTGGAAAAAGGACCAACGACAATTATAGGGTGAAGAGGAGCAGGTGGAGCGCGCATCTTTCGATCAACAATTTGGCAATTGTGGCATTTTCGGACCGCAGTAATACAATCTTTAAACAAAGACGGCCAAAAATAGCCAACGCGCAATAACTTTTGGGCAGTGGCATACCCAGACATATGACCGCCACACGCTCCAGAGTGACAGTCATTTAAGACCTTTTCGACTTCCTCATGAGTCAAACAACGTCGGAAAATAGAGTCCGCTCCACGACGATAAAGAGTATCTCTAATAATTTTAAATTGTTGGGAGTGGAATCAGATTTTTCGACGGTCGAATCATGAAAGATCTGCCCGAAAGGTTTGGGTTTGGAGATAAGTGATGATATCTCCATACCACGGATCTAAAGTGCTGATTAGAAACAAGGATTCATCCGCAATGGGCTCCTCCGCCACAGTTTCCGTATCAACACGCGGGAAGTCACACATTAGTTCCGCAAAAACTAAAGATTTCTTTGATTTGGACTTTTCAAATTCCAAGTCAAACTCCTGCAAGATGACAATCCATTTGGAGTACTTGCCCCCCAGCAATTGCTTGGTCAAAATATAGATCATAGGGTTGCAATCAGAAATAACTGTAGTCTTGCGTAGTAAAATGTAATGACGAAAATGTTGGACAGCTTGAATAGCTGCCAATGCCAATTTCTCCACGTGTGAGTATTTTAGCTCAGTTGGATTTAACGTTCGACTAAGTTAATATATCACATGTTCCGTACCGAATTCATCTTCCTGAACTAGCACCATTCCAATGGTGGAATAGGAAGCAGCAAGATACAAGAAGTAGTCCTGGTTGTAATTGGGAGGATGCAACAGCGGTGCATGGGTCAACGCATGTTTTAACGCATCAAAAGATTTCTCAGCTATCTCGTCCCAAAAGAATGAAGTATTATGTTTCAAAAACTGGGTAAAACCCTTTGTGATCTTGGCGTAGTTAGGGATAAATCGACGTAAAAAGTTTGTTTTCCCTTGCAAACTTTGGAGTTGGTGAAGACTCGAAGGAGGAGGCAATTTGATGATAGCTTCGACCTTCAAAGGATCGACGCGAATGCCGGCTTTTGAAACTACAAATCCCAGCAATCGACCCGTTTCAATACAAAACACACACTTGTGGGGATTCAACTGAATTCGATAATGCCTACACCTCATAAAGATTGCTCGTAAATGGACGAGGTGATCAGCCCGATGTAATGAATGAGCAGG
>APFE031158756.1:0-10428 GCA_000404065.3 Pinus taeda | reverse complement strand
AACAGTAAAAAATACGTTTTAGAACTTTGAAAGCCCATCACAAAAAACAGCTTTCTAAAATTTTTAAACGTGAAATACAGTTAAAATGCCTTGTGACAGGCATTTTGCCCGTCAAATTCCAACCCTGAAACCATGTGATTATTAATATGTATAATTTTATTTCAAAAAATAAAAAATCTAAGAAAATAAATAGTTTAATAAAAGTATAATTTAAAACCATATCCAATATCATAAACATAAAAAATTGACATGTATATAATTTTCAATCTACATACTAACAAATAAATATAAATATTTTAACTAAAACTTCATGGTTATCAATGTGTATGCCATTATTCCTAAAAATTATAATTAAAATTTTGTGCCTCTGCCTATTTGTATGCATATATCCATTCCAAAAATAAAAAGTCTAACTAACCTAGCATTTTAAACTAGTGTTTTAATAAAATTATCCTGTTCAATATTATGAACCTAAAAAGTATGACCATACATTTAACTTGTAATTAATTTTCTAACAAATAAATTTGATATTTTAAATTTAATTTATTATTATCAATGTGTATATCTTCATTCCCACAATTAAATCAATCTTTTATTTATTTTTATTTCCATTCCCAAAACTTTCATAAGCATATAGGCATAAAGTTCCTTCTTATCTTATACCAATTCCATAGAATACCATTACCTCATAAACCATAGTAAAGAGAAACTTCTTCAATACTTCTAACATCATGAGCATGAAACATAGCGATGGTACAACTTTTGAACGAATATATTTTCATATTTTTATAAAGTTAAAATAAAGTTTGTTAAAAATGTACAAGGATCGTTATGATTACTTTAACTAACCTTCGAGAGAAAATAGAAAGAGGAAATGTGCAATATTTATACTATGATAATTAGCTTGTACTCTTAATTTGGATGCAAACTATGAATAGAGTTTGATTTGAAGGGAGTGTTTTTTTTTAATTTGGTTAACTTTTATACTTAACCAAATCATATTTTTGTTCCAGTTTGAGATTAAAGTTATTTAAATAAATTTTTTCTTAAAATATTTTTTATTTCATTAGTGAGAGTTTTAAATATTGATAAAAAATATTACATTTAAGTATCTTTTGTCAAACGGCTAATTAAAAGATTATATTAAAATAAATAGACTATGATTCATATCAAATTATGGCAATCATTTAAATTCCATGTTTTTAGTTTTTAGATTTATCATTCATTAAAGTAAGTTATAAATTTCTTCTCTTTTTAAAATGGGCTGTGAATGAAGTTTTTTTCACTATCCCTTTTTTATCAAAGAAATAATCATTTACTTGCTATTTGGATTTTATTTTGGTAATTTTCTTTTTATTATAAGTGGTTTATGATCATATTTCATGTTATTATAACTAGCAATTGTCTCAAAAGGTACAAAGAGAGACCGATAAGATTATTAAATTGGAATTGTTGAATTTTTCTAAAAAAGTTAATTGGTTTGTGGAAAACCTTGTTTTCTTGGACTGGATCATTGTGCAGTTACATTTCTTTAGATGTTTGTTTATATCTATATTACAAGGAACACATTGAATGTCTTATTTCATTTTAGAGTAAGTTAATTACCCAAAATCAAGAGGTTAAGTTAATTATCCAAAATCATGAAACCTATATAGATGGCCAAGCATATACGAAGCTTGCTAGTGACGAAGGCAATAACCACCATGCCTATCCCCTACCAATATATTTCATTGAAAACCATAATTGTATATTGCATTTAAAAAGTCAAAACATAATATTAGAAAATATGTTGATATATTGCTATTAAAAAGTTAATTCCATTAGAAACCATGATATTATTATTATATTTTATAAAGAATAATATACATATATAGAATGATACTAGATTGAAAACCATAATTGTATATTACGATTAGAAAGTCAAAATATAATATTCGAAACCATGCTAAATATGACATTACAAACCTTAAACGTCAAACAGAGAACTTAGAAGTTGGAAATTAAATGACTATAGCCATTCCGAAGACCATGTCTATAGAGACGTTAAAAAACCATGGTCAATGCCAAATTAGGAGGCCGAAAAGCAAAAACAAAAATAAGAAAATACCAAATTGTTGCTAACATTACATGTAGCAAGAACAAAAGAAGCACTTCTTCCCCATGGATGCCTTCCTGATTGTGATCTCACGCTCGCCTGAAAACGACCATCTAAACATGAACACGCATGCTCGTCTGAAGACAACCATGCCTGAAGACGACCATCTAAACACGAACACGCACACTTGAAAGGAGAAACAACACACCGGACACTATTCAAATCAGCTAATGATGTATTATAAATTCTTGAAAAATTTGGAAGAGTTTATAGTGAGATGGCCAAGCATATATGAAGCTTGCTAGTGACCAAGGCAATAACCACCATGACTATCCCCTACCAATATATTTCATTGAAAACCATAATTATATATTGCATTTAGAAAGTCAAAACATAATATTAGAAAACATGTTGATATATTGCTATTAAAAAGTTAATTCCATTAGAAACCATGATATTATTATTATATTTTATAAAGAATAATATACATATATAGAATGATACTACATTGAAAACCATAATTGTATATTGCAATTAGAAATTCAAAATATAATATTCGAAACCATGCTAAATATGACATTACAAACCTTAAATGTCAAAGGGAGAACTTAGAAGTTGGAAAGTAAATGTCCACAGCCATTCCAAAGACCATGTCTATAGAGACATAAAAAAACCATGGTCAATGCCAAATTAGGAGGCCGGAAGGCAAAAATAAAAATAAGAAAAGAAAAAATTGTCACTAACATTACATGTAGCAAGAATAAAAGAAGCACTTCTTCCCCATGGATGCCTTCCTGATTGTGATCTCAGGCTCAACAAAAATAAGAAAATACAAAATCGTTGCTAACATTACATGTAGCAAGAATAAAAGAAGCACTTCTTCCCCATGGATGCCTTCCTGATTGTGATCTCACGCTTGCCTGAAGATGACCATGCCTGAAGACGACCATCTAAACATGAACACGCATGCTCACCTGAAGACAACCATGCCTGAAGAAGACCATCTAAACATGAACACACATGCTTGAAAGGAGGAACAACACACCGGCCACTATTCAGATAAGCTAATGAAATATTATAAATTCTTGAAAATTTTGGAAGAGTTCATAGTGATGGTTTTGATCTTGTTGGAGACTGGTTCATAGCACATGCTATTGTGTTAATAATATTTGACTAAATTAAATGTCGCACAACAAGAATCAATCATTATCTACATGCATAATGAAACACCATGGAAAATTATGCAGTGTGGTCAAAAAAGAACAACATGTAATTTTCAATAAAAAAATTGTTTTATATTGTCTGCATACAAGAAATGATCCAATGGGTGCAGCAAGACCTCTACAAAACTATAAACAGAAAACTTGGGTCAATTAGCATGCGGTTGTGCAAAGCAGCGCTTCCTTGAATGGCTATCCCTAGAGGCCACGTCACTTCCTATACAATCGAATCAGAATATAGCTGAGTTAAAAAAAGGCATCATTATGCTAGTAATAAAAGAAAAATAAATCTAAATACCACAAATATAATATTAAGTATGATTTAAACACACGAGCATACTTGTAAATCCAAGTATTTATAAAAGAGCAATTGGCGTAAAAAAATAGCTTTGGCAGCTTCGTGTTTAGACAGATGACACCAACCCATTTTCCTATGCATGGTTCCCTGGTTTTCCAAGAGCTAAGTTTGTTGTTTGAATCAGTTGAAGCCTTGAATGCCATCAATGGATCATAGTCACTGTTTGACTGTGCTTGAGAAGCTCCAGGGAAGGAAAATGATACTAATAATAATACTATACCCGAAACTAAATGGGGAGTAGCACATTTGCTGATCTCCATTGTTTATCCTTATGATAGGTCCAGTGGAGATTAGTGTCACTAAAATGACTGAATACTAACTCAACCTCATAGCAAATAGTTAGATTAAGGATTGAAGCCATTCAATTTCTCTTCTAGAAGATATGTTGCGATTTGCCAGGTTGGAAAAGCTGCAAAATTAAGAAGAAATATCAAATATACATTGTCTCAAATTAAAAATACAAAACCGGGACAAATTTCCCATTTGAATCTTTGGAAAATTTAATTTAATTTATAGAACAATGTCCACTTGTGGACAAAATCGGTCAAAGCAACTGGAGAGGGGTACATTAACAGAGTATAGAATAGTAGTGCCTAGTGCATACTCTACATAGTTAAAGCCTGAAAACTCGAGAAAGACGAGAAAACAAAGGAAAGAAGAAGAGATGAAAAGATAATGAGCATATTCTAATGAAAATTTCAAGCTTGAACCAAGTTACGCTATTCGAAAAATATTATGAAATTAATGCCCTTGTTATGAAATTAATGCCCTTGTTCGCTAAACACATCATAGATTTAAAGCTTCTCCATAAGCAAATAAATGTGAAAGAAAGATCTCTAGTCTCAGCTTAATGAAGCTGACAAAAAAATTAAAGCCTCACAAAAGATCTCTACTCTCAGTTTAATGAAGCGGACAAAGAATTAAGGCCTTACGAAAGATCTCTGTTCTGCAGAATACAGAGATTTACAAATTGAAAGAAAGATAACTAATCACAGCTTAATGAAGCGGACACGGTATGAAAGATCTCAGTCTGCAGAATACAGATATTTCCAACACCAATCAAGTTCTGTCCTTTGTGGGAGTAAAATAAGAATTTAGGAATAATTTTTTTGCATACAAAACAATGCATGGAATTAACAAACTTAAATATATATGGTACGAGACATTGTTAAAGTCTCTGAGTTCATTGAAGAAAACTTACAAGGACTCCTAAACGTTCTCGGGCAAAATATATAGACTTTGGAACTTACATTTCTGCTATGAAAACTAAACAATGAATCCTCTGCGCAGCATCAATGTAAACATTAGTTTTCGTTCCACACACTAAATAAGCATCCGACCTTGGATATACGTTTAAATCTACTGATTTATGTCTTAAATCTTTACCCAAATAAGGATCGCACCTCGTATATAGTTATATAAATTGTTTTTTCGGTTAAATATTTGGTATTCAATACAAGAGACCTAAGGCTTAGGGCCGCAAAGAAGACTTGCTAAATAACTCTTCATTTTTCTTTTGTCTCACAGGCGAGAATACCTACCAGGCGATCCACCCGCTAAGAATCTGAAACCGCGAACATTCGAAGCTCATCAACCATATTCAACCTCTGGAACTCCTAAAAGATCGACTGTAAGTAGATGTTTTCTGTGACTCCTCTTCCGAGGTTAGTACATTTAGCCACCCCGCCGCAAGCTTCCGAAGGAAAAGAATCACTGTGCTGCGAAACAAAACAATTTTCTATAATCTAGAAGCCAGGACCCCCACACCTAACAGACAAAATTATATATATATTTAAATAAGGACATGGAAAACATACCTGGCCTCTTTAGCTGTGTCGCCCTACCCTTCCTTCTGACACCGCCATTATTTCTTCAGCTCGTGCCTCATTTAATGCCTGCGCCTCGCTCATACGGAAATTTTATCGTGGACAGCTGGAGTGACATAAAAAGGGAAAAATGCAAAAAGGGAAAAAAAGGAAAAAGTAGTGAAAATATTTTCAAGACTGACATAAAAGAGTGGAAAAAGCATTAAAATATCTTGCCATGTTAAAAGGGCAAATCCACTGATATTTGGAAAAAGCAGTTACATTTCAAATCAATGATCAACCCTTGAAAGTGTTTTACTTGATCGAACGAAGCAAGGTAAAAGTGTTGACGATTGTTGATGCATAAGAAGGCCTATCGGCCTAAATATCTAATAATTTTAATTTTATGTTTTATATTTTGCAAGAAGTATCTCAAAAAATAATTGAAGGGATTGATAAGAACGAATTAATAGTGGATTTATATCATAATTTCTTAAATATTGAATATTTTTTTCAGGTAAAAAATTATTATTCATTTTCCATAAGATGGAATATGAAAATATGTACACTAATAAGTGCAAAGTTGGACATGACTTTATATTATAATTTTATTAAAACGCTAACGTATTTCAATAATTTTCACTTAACTATATTTTGTTTTTATATGTGATTATATGTTTTATCAAAGTAGTTTTCGTATATTTTTTTTATAATTTATATGATATATGATGATAAATATAGCTGAGGAGCATTTTCCGTGAAAAACATTTTCTCTTAATTAAATTTATGTAAATAAAATACAGGTAAGAGTTTATTAATAAAATAAATACTTAATTTTAGAAATTATTTGTAAGATGAGGAGAGAATTCCTTCATCATATATGAAGGAAATTTGTTAAGAAGTTGCAGAAAATATTGTAGACATTCTTCGTATAGTTGGGTCATAGCAAGAATGAAGGAGGTATTTCTGAGATTTAAAGAGATTGTAAGAGTTTGTTTAGGATCTAAAACTAATTTTGGTTTAGGTCTACTTCTATACATGTATGTAAGCCTATGAGACATGTTACATGGAGAGAGAGGGAAAAAGTGGAGAGAAGGGCTCGGGAAAGGAAAGACCCTATTGTAAATCTGGGTATTTATACTTAAATTTCATCTTAATAAAGATTGTTTTGTTTTATCTATAATTGTCATTTATATATGTTAATTTTAGTTGGATATATAGAATAAGCATTGCATCCATATATATATATATATATATATATATATATTATCTGTGGAAAAATTTGGGCTAATAGCGCCTCAGCCCACTGGCAAGACCTAACCCCAAGGGCTTCAGGCAGGATCGATCCTGTGACCTCCCGAGGCACAGTTTTTGATCAATTGAGCTAACCCTTGAGGCTCCATAATTATCTATTATTTATATATAATTTTTAAATTTATTTGATAACTTCTAGTTCCACTGATAAATCATTCACATTGGCCACACCATCAACTTAATTTTACAAAATCGTCATTGAAATTTGACTCATTGACTCATGAAATTTACCAGATACTCGAATTTTATTTAAAATAAAGGAAGAAATGAAAACAATATCGCTCAGCATCCAAAGTTCGTAGAATTCAACTAAAATCCGGAAGATCCCTCTTATGTCAGATTTCTGACATCTTTTTCCATTGTTTTTTGTAGGTGTTGCTCCTCTAAATCAAAGTCGTGTGTTAGTCTTCCCATTTTTTGTTGTCAGCCTTCCACCAACCAATCAGTGCTCTTTATTTCCATTGGGCTTTGGTTGGTGCACTCGGAAAAGTAACACCACTCAATTCTTCACGTTTTACATAGTGGGAGAATAGTCAAATATCATGCATCGAAGCCAATGCATTTCTCATGCAGGGAAACAAAGCATTCACGATTAATATAGGTGAAATGTTATTTTACTTACCAATATGTAGGAGATTGTATTTCGTTTTGAAATTGATGATTTTCGACACATGCCATCATTTTAATTTTCATATCTTGTGAACTTTTATTTTCATTATATGAAAATTTTCTGATATTTGGAATAGGGACACAAAGCGGGGATAGTTTCCTCTAAATATAGGACCATTATGATTAGCCACACTTTACCCAAATTATATAGGCTTATTCTAGAAAAGAGGATTAGCCTTTGTCTCGAAAGCCATGGTAAAAGAGCTAAAGACCAAGTTAGATTTTAAAGACATCACTCAACTATTGACCATAGTGTCACTCTTAGGATCATCACCAAGGAATGTTGCAATAGTAAAACTTAACTCTTCTATTGTTTCGTTGACATTAGAAAATATTTTGACACAATTCTTCGCTATAAGCTATGGGAAGGACTTGAAGAGATGTTGGTTCCTCTCAAATTAAGAGTTTCCATCATTCAGCTATACAAGAATCTTGTTGCCAAGCTTAAGACTACCAAGGGTTGGTCTAAAGAAATTAAATGCAATATCGGTGTTAAGCAAGCCTTGTGCCCTTTCCCCTGCCCTTTTTTTGGAATTTACATCGATAAGCTAGGGGAGTGTTTGGAAGTGGCTAGTTGAAATGGCCCCAAGATCGCTAATATGGCCATTACCCTTATCCTTTATTTCAACGATATCATTATCTTGCTAGAAGCCATGATGATCTCGACAAGAAAATTAAAATCCTCAATGATTACTGCTCAAATATGGGTATGATTATGAATAGTGACAAGACTAAAGTCATGATAATTAAGTGCAAAAAAATGAGCCGTGATAATTTCATATATGATAAAAATTACTTGGAGAAGGTTTCTTCATATAAATATTTAGGTATTGACATTCATCATTAGCTCAAGTGGAATTATAACATTGACAAAAGAATTATTGGAGGTGGAAAGATTATTACGAGTGTGAAAAAATTGTAAGTCTTATGATCTTTGGGTTTCAAGTAAGAAGAAGTTCCTCTTTGGGACCCTCATCCCCCCCATGGAGGAAGATCGAGCTGATCCAAAAGTAATTTATAACCTATAACTCAAGATTAAAGGAAATACTTTCTATCCTATCCTCTTGATTGAAGCTAGCCTTTCCGCCATTGAAAGAATGACTATGTTTAGGTATGTGATGTATAAGAAGAAGCTTTACAAGATGGAAGCTAAGAGGTTCCCTAAACTTATCTCTAACTATAGCCAAAAATACCCTCTTTGGCTCAAGAGGGGATAAAACAAAGATGCCCAGTCTTGGCTTGTCTATCGGGGGATAGAGAAGAAAATCATCTTAGAGACTATTAGGTTCCTATACCAATAGGAGTCATAATTTTGATTGACTAAGGTTAAGCATTGTAATATTGTACATACATGCTTTGTGCAAATGTTTTGAATATTGAAAAAAATTAAAAAATTTAAGGAGGGTATGTCCTAAAAGAATAATCAAAGGACAAAAAGAATGAAAAAGGTAAAAAAAAATGAAAATATATGAACCCCAAAAGACAAAAAGAGACCATGAAAGTGTGTAAGTCAAAATGCCACTACTATTTACTTTTTATGCATAATAAATGATTGTGTGCAGCTTGTTACTTATGCCACAATCCATGATAGTCAAAATGTTTAAATTTGGCTATTTCATACATTGAATTTTATGTTTATAGGTAGTGAAGAAATATGACCAAATAGTGTAATCTTGGCAGATCATTAGATAGGTAGAGTGAATAAAAGGAGCTCATCAGTTTAATCTAAGCCCTTGGATGATAGAAGGCTATAATTAAATAGTTTATTTTGTAAAGAAAAGAAAAAGATTGATAAGGGTTTGCTAGCCCAAATGCACCCAAATAAAGTGAAGAAAAAATGGTACTTTGAGTAAGTGGGTAAGTAGTAAAAAGGGTGCCGAAATGTCATGTAATTATAAAAATGCACTTATGTCATCATCTTAAATTCAATTTTCAAAAATACATAAGTAGAGGACAAGCAAAGTCAATGGTTCACAATGTGATTTACTTAACATCCCCTCATTCATTTCAACCCCTATCACACTCACTAACTTCATTTTCATAATAAAAATATTAATACCTATAGTTTTCTAAGTCAAAAAGGCTCAGAGCATTTCTTTGACTTCTGGCGGGACCGGACCATTAGCATGATGACTTAAGAAGGAAAGGTGTTAAATTTCATTGAAACTCATTCATCCCTTTCACAAAACCCCTTTTTCCTAAGGTTAAGTTCTTTTGCCAAGGAAAAACCCTTTATAAACATGTTTTATACAAAAACCCACCAAACATATTTATCCTAAATAATGAGTAAATGGAAAGCACACAACATTTCATATACCTAAGTGCAATACCCCTTCCACTCATTTCATCGCATATTAACTTTTTTAGCTTTATTATTTAAATTTCCGAAAAACCTATTGTCCCGTATATATTTAAATTCTTTATATAAATTAACCCCGCCCCTTAGTTTGTTTATAAACTATATTACTACCCCGTATTCCACAAATATATTAAAAAACCCACCCATAGTCCTTAATCCCTCATTAAACCGCCCCAATGAGATTAAATATTAAGTTAATCATATATCGCTGGTGATTAGACCTGTTACGCAGTAATTTGTCACCGTCGGTCACCGTCCTTGTCGCACCCCCACTGTCACACATTGGAGGACACATTTACGGACCTGTGACCAGTGACATAACTTGAAAACACTTGCATTGAGGCCTCCTGAGTATGAAGTTCAATAACCCTGAAGACACCTTCTGAAGATTAGCCTTGGAAAATGCCTTTTTCCCATTAGCGCGGTCCCACAGTGTATTACCCCGCGCCAATGGCTCAGTCCTTACAAAGAGGGTGCGCCCATAAGCGCTCTGTCCCAGAGCACGGCCCGTGCCACACAAATTAGGCATGATTTCTGGCCAGCGCATGCAAGAATGCTTTTTCCCTTGCGACTCACTCAGTTCCCTGAAGGAAAAAGCCTACAAAAGC
>APFE031158737.1:0-25407 GCA_000404065.3 Pinus taeda | reverse complement strand
TTATGTTTTATTATCAACTTGAAAATCACCAACATTTAAAAAAATTATCCACACTTCTTTTTTACAATTTTATGGTTTTTCTGTCATGTTTATTTATTTTTATCTTTTATTACCAACTTGAAAATCACCAACATTTAAAAAAAATTATCCACACTTAATAGATTAGATAATTTAACTGTAAAAAAAAGCTTTCTAAACAAAACAAAAAGCATTCATGCTCATCAACACTTTTCAAAATCAAGATGAAAATCACTAACAAAACAAATGTTTATACTTGATACATAAAAAAAATTAAATTGACAAAAATATGCTAAAAAAAAGTGTATTCTAAAACTCATTTTTCAAAATTGAGTGATTTTTTGCTACCTCAAAAAGTTGAGTCTAGTAATTTGTGATTTTTAGCTGTCTCGAAAAAAAGTACTAGGTCATTTTGTCGTTTCATCAATAACTATGTTCCTACATTCAAAAAAACAAAGAACAAAGGGTTTAACGTGGGTGTACATACTTTTGACAATCGTAGTGTAAAGG
This sequence comes from Pinus taeda, assembly GCA_000404065.3. Lineage (NCBI taxonomy): Eukaryota > Viridiplantae > Streptophyta > Pinopsida > Pinales > Pinaceae > Pinus > Pinus taeda. Next base: position 24,879 of record APFE031158737.1, on the reverse strand, counting down.
TTAGTCTTTGCCACTTAAAGTGGAAATTACGCTTTCATAAAAATTGTAAATTGATATATAAAATGGAAAAATTAATTACCAAATAAGGGGCAAGGAGTTGCATAAATTTTGGTGTGCTAGACAAAACATAAATAAAGTGCTAAACAACACATAAATAATGATGTGCAGTAACTCTTTGTAAATATATTAAAGTGTTAAACAACACATAAATAATATTGTGCAATAACTCTAGGTAAATATATTTATTCACATCTTGTTGCTATCCATTTTTTATGCAAATATTTGCTTAATTTTTAAAATATTTTAATTTTCGCTGGGTTTCAAATGAAAAATTACTCCACAAATATATAAAATTGATGGCATAAATATTGCAATTGCATCCAAAATTTATTGCAAAAAAAATGAGGCAGTTACAACTTGGTGCATAGGCTACAATAAGACTTTCAAGTTTATGGTCCAATCAATTGTTTGAAAAATATTTTTGCAATAATATTGAAAAATAAATATTGTTTTTTCAAAGTTAAACATTATAAACTATATTGGTCAATGCTAAATTAATAGTGGTCAACATGTCTCTTGCCTTGGAGTGGCTAATAATATAGGGGGTTGATTTCCAAAGATTTATTCATTTTTTTTTCTCTTTAATAATTGATTAATTAAAAAAATGTTATTTTTTCATTTGAAGTGTATGTCCAAAGATTTAAATTGATTAATTAAAAAAAAATGTTATTTTTTCATTTGAAGTGAATCATAATTTTTTTGAGGAATGTTTTTTTTTTTTGTAAGTCTGGTAGGACTCTCCTAATTTCAAGTTTACATTCCATTATTCACCCCTAACGGGGAGGGTAGCACAAGATTCGAACCCAAGATCTCCACTTTTGGAGAGACTTCATTCCATGGCCATGGCCACTTGAGCTACCCTAGGCGGACAGGAATGTGAGACTTCATTCCATGGCCATGGCCACTTGAGCTACCCTAGGCAGACAGGAATGTGGTTTTGATACGTTATGGTATTGGCCCGTAGTATTATAATAATGTTTATTTCCCAATGTTAAGGAATCTCCACAGTAAAGTTGGAGTAAATCTGTGTTAAGAATTTTTGTTCCATGTTTTTTTGAATATATATATATAGGTATATATATAGTGGATATTGAAATAAATTTTATAATTTGCGATTTTTTTATGAAATGTGAAAATGTATGATGAAGGTTAGTGTTTTGATGTTTATTATGTGAAACCTTATAGTTTTTTTAATAGTCATTTTATTTTATATAGTTCAACTAATAATAATGAACCTTTACTCATTATTGTTTGTTTTAGCTAATGTTTTTTCTGTTACATGTAATACATTTGAGGAAAGTAAAGAGTATTATAAGTAGTGTTTTGAATGTCTCTTATAATTTGATCTCTTTAAATATTTAATCACTTTTTTTAATTTACATAATTAATACTATAATAATTATCAATAATTTCTAATATTTATCACCTTTTCATTTACATAATTCTACTACTTAATAATTATCATAATTATCCAAACATTGAATCAAATTTAACATCCCTTAAATAATTTTTTCTTAAAATCTTAAAATAGATTTTAAAATTATATTAAAAAATGGCCTACTATAACATTATTATCTCTCCATAAATTCCAATATAATTTTAAAATTAAATTAAATTTAAAAATACTTTCATGATTATATGCTAATCTAAAACTTACCATAGCACTAATCACAAAACCAACTCTTCATAACAGAGTTTGATTTTAAAGACATTGAGAATTTAGCGCTCTATTGGCTCAAAGCCTAATAGAGCTTAACGACACCCTACCCTAACTAAAACGACACGTTAATGGCATGCTTGTCAACTGCACCATTCACCCTAACTAAGAAGGCACGTTAACAACATGCTTGCCAGCTGCTCCAGTTTACATGATAACTGGTTTTTTTTGTTAACAATGTCGATAAAACTAAAAATATTTTTGCTTTAGCAGCAGAGAGTATGGCTATTCCTGGTTTGGGAATTTACATGCTGGAAAGGGAAGCATAACTTCGAAAGAACTTCAGAGTTTCTTGAACAGCAAACCATGCACAATGGAAGATGGAATCACTCTATTGAGACAAGCAAATCAACAAAATTGCAGGGACCCTTACAAAACCAGAGGACGGAAAACTCTCGTTAGGTCCTTTAGGACGGAAAACTCTTTTATGACTGGGAGGCACTCCTTTACCATTGCCACCAGGTGCCACACTAGCAACAGTTTCCAATGAAACCTCCAATGCAACCACTCGTTCAGTGAGGAGATGAATTTTCTCCTTAACACCATCCAGGGAATGCTCCATTTCCACGTGATGAACAAGCATTTTTGCCTCCAGGAAAGGCTGGAAAGAGCATCTCTGTCACTCCACCATGTCCTCCAACTTATGGATTGAAACCAAGAGGGCCTGAGAGGCATCTAACATCCTGTCTACCACGTCTGCAAACTCTATATTTACCTGAGAATCTAGATGGTTGGCCATTCTAAACTGTAAACTTGAGATTCAACAGGAATTAACAAAGCGATGCACAGAAGAAAGACAATCCAAACCATTGAGAGTATCAACCATATCCCATTGAAGAGAACAAAAAGAGGTAGGTATTATTATATAGAAAGATCCCAGGTCCTGACACGAGCCAGCCTGCGATGAAAAGACTAAATTATTCATTGTTGAGTATTTAACATAAAGACGGGAATTAACTTAATTCCCCGTCGAAATCATTGAGGATGTAGAGGCTCGATCCACATGCCCATTAAATAGATATGACTTTCTTTGGGTGGATGCCAGGAGACGTGACCACCTATAATCCACCAAGGCAAACTTTATCACCTATTTGAAATATGAAGCCAAAGAGGAGGTAAAGTAAGCTAGGAAGGGAGGGCTCAATGATCCACTAGGAAGGGAGGGCTCAATGATCCACTGTTAAAAGGTTCTCCATCACCCCCGAGATTCTTCTTGAAGCATCATTTTTAAAATTGGACGAAGCATATTAAGGAATTAGAGTGAAGTCCTTCTGTTTGATTATAATCTATTTCACCTTGGTTCATCATGCACCTTTTTTTGGCAAGTTTATTAGCCTTTATTAGCCTCTAGATTTAAATGTTGGAGAATGTGAGAGAAAGTGACCTCTTCAAATCTTGAAATTAAAAAGAGGATTCTTTTACTTGATGTTGTTGGCTCTTTGTTAATAACTTTCTTCGCATTTGTGAATTGTCAGATAACAAGCATCGAATCCCTAAAGATATTTATTTTTGATACTTCATATTTCTTGGCAATTTCCAAACCCTTCCATAGGGCCAAATATTCAGCTTGATTGTTGGTGGCAATGCCAATACCCTATCATGCAAACTGGGATACCATTTTTTCCTCTGAGCCAATTAAGACCCCTCGTGCTCTAGCATCCCCTTATATATTAATTCTCTTAATAATAATAGTAAACGCAATCACATTTTATTTATTTTGAAGATGTATTGTGAAGTGTGTTGATCTTTATCATGGACTGATGACTGTTAACATTTACTAACCATTTAATTTATATGGTTGCCATAGTTTAAATTATATCTTAATTCCTTTAATAATAATAATAATAATATATTAAAGAAAATTCATAATTTAGTTTATTTTTAATGATTTATATTTTTTATATTTTTGTAAAGTGAGAGATGCATTATGAAGTAAGTTTTTTTGATGTTGATCATAAATCTATGTTTACCAACCATTTAATTTATATGGTTGCCCTAATTTAATTATCAATAATTAATAGGTGGATAGTAAGAATTTAACCTCTACATATTATCCACTAAATATTTTTAGTAATATCATGAATAGAGAGTTGAGATTTACCTCAATATAGACATGCAATTTTTGCTTTCTGATTTTAGATAAAATGTTATAGAATTGATTTAAAATAAAAAAATAAAAAAATATTGTGAAATAAATTATGATTTTTTGACATGTAGCGTTATTGATAAAATTGAAATGATATTCTACATAATTAAAATATCATAACATATCATTTAATATACAATGTTTAATTCATATAAATAATTAAAAAAATTATATATATATATATATATATAATATTTATATAAATAAAATAATGGTGACATTCAATTATTATTCTTCCACATATTATATATATTAATATATTTATATATTGGTGACATTCAATTATTATTCTCCATATTTAAAAACACTGAAATTATGAGAATGGGTTTCAAAAATGATTTACATGTAACTATATTTCATAAATTTGAATTAGAATAAACCCTAATCAAATTAATTTGTCTATAAACAAATTATTATGTATGTCTTAGTCAAGTATTATGCATTGGATATTTGTTGATTATCTATTAATTCAATCAAACATGAGAAATATTTTTCAATTTAACAAAGTGCAACTTTATTTTTATTTTTTTTTGCAATTTATTTTATTGGCATTTATTTCTCATGAGATTGGTTGTCAATTTGGACATGTTATTGCTCAATTCCTTAAATAATAATGAGGCAAGAGTTTTTGGGTCACATCAACTTTTGTTTTAGTTTTTATTGCATTCCATAATTATTTAACCCAAGAGTACATGAGTCACATCAAATTTTGTTTTTTTTTATTGCATTCATAATTAAGTGAGTGAGACATCACATAATTAGGTAATTGATACATTTATTTGTTAAAAGGTTGCAAAATATTTTTTATATTAATTAAAAAAATTACTATTATAATTAACATGAAAAATGTCTAATAATTTTGTAAGCTAATTTTGTAACTTCTATAATAAATAACCTATTTATATTTTTAAATTTATATGTTTATCGTCACTAAGTATGTTTACCAGTTTATATTTACTTAATATAGTTATAACATTTAATATTTCGAAGAGCATACAAAACAAACTATAAATAGTTATTTATAAATAACACATTGTATTATTTCTTAATTTTTTAAGTTAAAATGTATATTAAATGATAATTTTCAACACCGTGAAATAGATTAAAACTAATCCTACCCCAAAGATACATCTTACAACTACATTTACAAAGCTTAGTGACTAAATTAAAACTAATCATACCACAAAAATACATTTTACAACTACATTTACAAAACTTAGTGGCTAGATTAAAACTAATCCTACCCAAAAAATAGATTTTATAACTACATTTACAAAAATTAATTGCTATTTTTTTAATATATCACAATAAATAATTTCAATTTTTTTTATAAAAAAAAGCTGCTCTATAACCTTCTTATTATATTATATATATACTTTTTAAACAATATCAATATTGTTAAAATAATAAATCTCTGCGTAAACACATTTTCCTCACCACTAAATTCATATATTCCCCATCAAAACCAAAGTAATAAAACTCCTTTTTAGGAGATATTACTGGAATAATAAAACTCTTCAGAGGTCATATCGATATTGTTGGAATCATAATTAAAGTGTTGAGGTCAACGCATTTTATGTGAAACACATTTTCATTACACCATTAAATTCATAGATTCCAAGAGAGACACTGTGGAGTACAAAATCATGCAGAGAATCGTTTATGTCGCACAAATCAATCGTACAGTTACGTAAAGTAGGTAAATCGTCATGTGGGAAAAGACATCCACATCGATGCTAAACTCTAAAAAATTAAAACACAAACATTTTATTTAACTATTCAAATTAAAATCAATAATTTTTTTTCCTTCAATTATTTATATTTATATTATATATTATTTATTTTATTTTATTTTATTTTTTTATTTTTTAAAGTTTTTTATATAGAAATTATATAAGAGAAATGACATGTTGTGATTCATTATTAGGGCTAGATAAGATAAAGAGGATGAAGACATAGGCCATAGCAAATGCTTAAATAGAAAAACAATATAGCTAGAACAATATATTTAAATTACAATATTAATTTATCAATATATATTAAACAAATATTATTAATTTTTAAAAAATATATTTAAATTATGAATATTATTTATTAATTGACAAAAACCTGAATACAAAAATTGTTTTTTATTATTTTTATTTTTTGTGACATAAAAGCTAAAAAAATTAAACTATTAATTTAATTTATTTTCTAAATTAAATTAAATTAATAGTTTAAATAAGAAGATAGCCGCATGGGAACATCGTAGCTTATCTTTGGCAGGTAGGGTCATTCTTTCTCAATCAATATTACTTCAGATGGTTGTTTATTGGGCACACCTCTTCTTTCTCTCGGCAAGTATTATTCACAAGCTGAACACGGTCACGACTAATTTCATCTGGGGCGGAAAATCAGAGAAGTCAAAGTTCCATCTTTCCAAAATGGACTAAATCTCAGTGCCCAAGCACTTGGGAGGATGGGGCCTAATGGACCTGAGAACTTTCGGTAAGGCTCTCTTATGCAAAACGCTTTGGCAAGGGATCTTTGGGGAAAGCCCATGGAGCGCCACAATTAAATTTAAATATTTGAAAGGAAAAAAATTGGAATTCTGGTACAGATCTGGATCAATCGACACCAAACAGGGATCAACCATTTGGCATAGTCTCCGAAAGGTTGAGCAACACTTCCTAAGGAATCTAAGGTGGAGGATTCACTCTGGTCACAACATCTTTATTGGTATCGACTTCATTGCCTGCTGCCGTGGAATCATTTCATTTCCTGAATATCTTTTATTCTCCCTCCATAGAAATGGTTTATTCACATGGGATGCACTCATCTCCGAATGGTGTGGTCCTGTCCCTCTATGGAAGGATGTTGTTGACCTTTTCCTTCCTGACGAGCTACGCACCTCATGGAATGCCATCCAATCTGCTCTTAAGGACAATGGGATACATCGATATGGCACGTCTGACCACCTGATATGGTCAAATTCACAGGAAACAGCTCGAGTGAAAGACATCTATCACGACCTTATCTCTTCTAGGGCTCCGCAAAACAACTCTATTTTTCCTTCGTCTCTTTGGAAATCGGGATGCCCCCCTAGGATGATCTTTTTTGCGTGGCTGGTATATTACAACAAGAACCTGTCGTGGGACAACCTGAGGAAAAGAAGTTGGCACGGCCCAAGCAGGTGTTCGATGTGCGAATCCGACAAAGAATCAAATCTCCACATGTTCTTCCATTGCAATTCCTCTCAACAAATCTGGTATGATCCGGCCATTATTTTTTATTTTCCTCATATTGTTTTTGTCTCTATCCCTATAGCTTTCGACTGGTGGCGCATCCAACAGAAACCTCTATGTTTTCTCATTGTCATCATGTTATGGTGCGCATGGAAATGGTGAAACCATAAAATTTTCCGTGATTCCAAAGTTCCCTATTCCTACATCCTCCAACACATCATTGCTATTTATGACTCAATTTCAAATCAACTGGCTATTTAGCTTCGGGATTGTCTCATCAATAGGGCATTTCGAATATGTACCCCTTACTGCCTGCTTTTTGAAGACTTGTTTTAAATCTGCATCAAATGTGATGAAATATGTCCACATACAGCTTGCTTTTTGAGTATTGTTTTGATCATCTGTCTTCTAATGTTTTTACAAACATCTTAGAAATGGCTTCATATGCCACCAATTATGTATCTTATGATGGCCTTTATATTGTCTTAATATAATATATTTCTGCTTTTTTCCTTTGGAAAAAAAAAATTAATTTAATTTTTCTATTATTTTTTTTATTATAAAATCAATTTATTTATTCTTTATTATTATTTTTATAGATTAAACACCCAACAAATTTGAACCAAAGGATTTTTTTTCATAAAATACTTTTAACAATACACCATCCAAAATTTCTTAAACTTTCCAAAAATCAAATTAAGGAAAAATAAAAACCAAATTTAAAATAAAATATAGTTTTGAACTAATAATTTACTGATGACTTTTAAATGCATGAGTACCTTTAACAATACACAATCCAAAACTACTTCGTAAACTTTTCTAAAATCAAATTACAAACAAAATAAAAAACGAATTTAAAATAAAATATCCTTTAAAAAACCTGTTATACACATTATCCAACACATGCATGAAACTAAATCAAGAAAATGAAGAATTAAAATAATTAATTTTATAGTGTTTTTCAAAAAATATAATAATTTTATTTATATAACATTATTATTAATTAATAAAAATATTTAATTTATTATATAGATATCATGAATTTAATACCATTAATATTAACGTGATTAAAATTATTTATTTTCCGAAAGATTTCATAATTTTTATTAAAATTAATTTTTAATTAGATGACTATATTTTTATAAATTAAAATTAATTTTTGATTAAATCATAAAATATTAAAAAATTAATACTATAATAAATATTTTATATATTTTAATTTTATTGTAATTTATTAATATTTTAATTTACTGAAAATATAAATTTCATATTAAAGTGTTCATACGCTCTTTAAAGTTTAAACTATTTTAAAAATAAACAAATATTCTAAATCATTAGGACCACATGTACTTAAATAAATATAGATGAAGTAATTTTATAGTTGAAGAAGAACAACTCCGGGCATTTCCTATACCAGTTCTCTTCATTTCCATGTTTCTAAGAGCTTAGAAGGAAGTAAATGTCTTCCATGGTTGGGAATGGTTTTCACAACTTTGGAGAGTTTAAACATCACGGGAATGGGAGTTTGGGAATGACTGTCAACATGTTTGATTTGTATTTTTATTTAATTATTATAAATATTTATTTAATTAAAAAAAATTATATATTTATTTAAGATATTAATATAAAATAAAAATTATATTATATTTAAATCTTGATTCAAAAAAAAAAAAAGGTTTAATCATGTTTAATGTATGTCGTATTGTTTTTGTGTTAAGATTAAATGTGAAATTCAAAAAAAACAATTTTACAGTTTTGTTGTTACAATCAACCACATTATATCCCATATCTCCCTTTCCCTGTCCCTCTCATCCCACCCTTCCCATGGTTGCTCTTATATGTTTTTCGTGATTCCTCTTATGTATTTCTCGTCTTTTCGTCATCAATGAGACAATTAAAATATTTGTCTTTGACGTGGTCATTTATGGTTCTCATTGCCATGCAGGGGTGGTTTTCTCTTTTTTCACATGCTTTCCCTGTTGATAATCAGAGGCCAAATCCGTTGAATCTCTAGCAGACCCGATTTCGAATGATTTTAGAGGAAGAGCGTTTGAGCGAAATTGATGTTGACATGAAATCAATTGTGTAGCAAGTCAGGCATATCAATGATAAAATGGCCCTCCTCCTGGTTCAGAGATTGTCTAGCAATTCATAATTTGTGTGCTTATGTTTGAGGTTGAGGAATTAGGACCAAGTTTGGTGTGTGCATTTAGTTACGGTGTGCAGACGAACTTCCTCTAGTTTCCTTTCTGTTGAGCCTTAGGGAGTGATCTTGGCTCTCTATTTGGCAACAAGGGATTCCAGGGCTTGTCACTTCTGTTCGTGGGTCATCTGGAGAAAATGTCTTTCAGGCTTGTAGGGCTCTTCTGCTAACCCCAACTCCTTAAGAAAGAGGCTTCCCCATGCAAATAAGCCCTGAGGTATCTATGGGTCTACCCAATTAAATTTAGAAACTTCTCAGTCTTTGTGTGGAAAGGTCAGTCTAGGTTTTGGTATATTCATCCGAGGATTCTCTTTGCTTCCTATGTTTGTGGTCTTGCCTGTGGGAGTATTTGGTTCAGGGTCTCTCCATAACCTCGCTCAGCGAAAGGGTATGGGTTGCGTGTTGGACGATCAACTGCCAAGATTTTTCCCTTTAGGTCCGTAGGGCTTTCCCTTGTCCATCTAGTTCTCCTAGCTCGAAATTTGATGCTCCTATGAGTTTCATCAATGTCCTAATTACATTTCCGAAATTGAAGCACTCCATCATGAATTATATGACCTACAGGTGAAATTTTGGAAGATGCATCATTCACAGGTAGAGCAAGAAGAATGCACTTTAGCTCTCAAGCAACAACTGACTAGGATGGAAGACGAAGTGGATGCTCTTTATGGAATTCTTTCTAACCTTAAGTTGAACAAGATTGATCTTTTAGACTAGGCCATGGACGTCTCTGTCAAACCTAATATTGACCCCAAAAAGCCTTGCTCCAGATTCAGATTGACCTCCAAGTTTTGTGCCGAGTTTTAGTTCTATGAAGTTTTCCTTTTTGTGTCTATATTTTGTAAAGAACAATATAGTCTAATTTTTTAATGCCCGACCATTGTTGGCTAAGGATGCGGCATAATGTCTATTATTTAACCAATAATGTGTTATATGCTAATAGGTTGATAGATGGTGTCCAGTTCAGAGATAGTGTGATGGTTAGTTGGTCCCTGTGGAATTGGGAGTTGTAGTCCCCGTGTACTTGTTGTGACCAGGCGCAAACTTACTAATAAAATTACTCATTTCTTAAAAAAAAAAAAAAAACAAAACCACTTTATTGTTTTTCATTGTATTTTCATATTAAAGAGTAGTGCCATTTAATTCTTTTACCTATTTGAAGAGTAATAATGATTCAAATTTACAAGGATCTATGGAGATTTTATATGTAAAGGTTAATTTTTTATAGACATTAAAACATTATATATGTATTTGGTTTCTCATTTTTGAAATGAATATGTATGAATATTAAAATTGTAGTATTTTGTTACATATATTTATGTAATTATTAGGATAAATTCATAAGATTTTAATACAATTTGAAATTGATATTTATTAATATTGAAAATAGAATTTAGTGCATTGACATGGTAAAGTATAATATACTATAATACATCACATAGAAATTCTAGTATAGTAAGAATAGAGTTACTCTTGATTGGCCTCCAATTTGTTTGCAATAATACTTAAGGTGTATTATTATCTAGATACATTGTAATCTATAAATAATTTTTATATTTTTTAAATATATAATAGGGTCACTCTTTGGGAAAAACTCGTAGTGATTTTGGACACTTGTATTCAAGTTCCAAATGTTCCCTCATTTTAGAAACTCAACATAGAGTATTTCTAGATCAGACATATTTTTATAAACACACACACACATTAGAAAATGGTTTTACCAAAATATGTGTAAATGTACAACGAAGTCACATATGGACTTTTAATAAACATAAGTTCCATGACACCTTCAATTTGATCTCTAATCATGCCATCAAGACTATTACTAATCGAGATTATATAGAAGCATGGAATTCTAATTGTGAACACTATGTAAAAGAAACCCTAATATTAAACAAAATTTTGATGACATTCAAAACTAAACAACATGAGTGTCATGAGTCAGATGAGTAGTAGTTACACCTTATGTTGGAAGAACTACCATATTTAGGTCTAGGAGGGTATAATTAGAAGGGAAGGCCAAATTTATCAAGTAGGATGGAGGTTGATTTGCCTTGGTGCTAGCATGTTGGAGATCCTCCAATTGTCTTCTAAAGTTGTCTATTTCTTCATCCATTTGTTGGATTAGCAGTCGTTGCTAAATCAAGATTTCCATATTGAAATAAAATTGCACTACTATCTAAACTGAGGGGACATGAAGAAGATTGAAGCTCTCGTGTGGCTATAAAACTTCTAGAGTAGATGCCTAGGACTTCTTCCACCATTTTCAGTGTTCAAGGACTTGACGAGAAGCTATTGCAACTAACATTATGATGGGAAGATATTTTGATGCCTCATAATCAACAACCCTCACAACAAATTGGATAAAAAATAGTTCAACAAATATGGTACAAACCGGGAAGTACATGTAGAGAATGAATCCCATGGAAACAAAAAGATTGGGGGGCATCATGTGAGGAGACTCTGAAAATAGAGTCACTAACAACCCTCATGACAAACCATTAACATCATTGTACAACCCCATAACTCTCATAGTAGGTAGGTAAGACACCTCAACAATTTCCATGATAAATTTCATAAATAGAGTCATCATACCTCGTAACATCCAAATCCACAAGGTGATGACCAATGCACCCAAGTGATGCTTATGATCCAAATTTATGTCAGAACAAAATGAAATATAGATTGAAACCAAAGCACAGAGATACAATGGAAAAAACTTTCAATTAATAAATTAACAATTACTAAAAACTATTTACATACATAAGAGAAACCAACTAGCTCAGACGATGATAGCTTATCTCTGAGAAGATATGTGATGGCTACATGTCTTTTGGATTGTGTTACAATGAGGCTCAAAGGCCTTTTTATTATTTAGAAACAATGGAAAACTCTAAACATCCAATAATCTAACCCTAGGAGATGAAGTGTCAAAAGTTTGTGGCCCTTGTTGGAGTTAGCTGATACATCAACTTCCCAGGGTCGTAACTTTGGCATATGATCTCAGTTTGACGCATACAATACCTCATTAGAAAGATATATCTAAGAAAAAAATAGACTACAGTCTTGTTTTGTAGGCAACAAGGTCTACACGTTTTCCAAAAAAAATGTCATATAGAGCCTCAAAACGGCTCTAGAAGTTCTGGACCCAAAAATGCCAAAAATAGTAAACTGTGCTAGAAATTAGGAAACTGAAAGGAAATAGTGTTGGGAGTCCAAGTAGAATAAGCGAGTGGCCACCAATATCCACCTAGATCGACTTAATAATAAGATTAAATGTCATAATTATACATGTTATGGGATAGGGTGGAACTTTGTACAATCTTTGAGTTTTAGGTCCCTGTGTTCTACCAACCACATGAGATGCCAATGAGTCAACATAATGAGTTCCACCAACCACATGAGATGCCAACAAGTCAACAATTGTTTATGTGTAAAACATGGAAAGAGTAGACTTGTTGAAGGGAAGGTAGATAAACTCAAATTTATCAATAAATGGAATAGGACTTTGAATAAAAAAAACATAACCAAATTGCAAATATTGTATTGTGTTGTTAAAGTCCCCCATAATAATTAATATATGAAAATGCAAAATTGCAACGGGTCAATCTCTTTAAACTTTACTAGACTATTGGCTACTTTGCTCCCAACCTTAAAAAAATGTTAATTCCATTTGTTTTCATAAATAAATAAACGCCCCCATCTAACACCCTTTTATAATAATATAAATTATATATTTAATTTAATAAATTTTCTAATTTATTAAAATATAAAAATTATAAATTTATTATTTTTCTTTATTATTTACTATCTCAAAATATTATCAATATGAATTCATTTTCGATTACCAAATAATCTGCCATGTTATTAATAACACGGGAATTAGCATAATGCCATTATGCTTCTCCCGGGATGTTAAAACACCATTTTAGATTATGGGTCTCGCTCTCTCTGGGATTAATAGAGGGCTCACCAAGTTATATAGAGTAAGTCATACAAAATACCTGATGATGGTAAAAATAAACAGCAACAAATTTTGCACGACTAAATTTTATATAACGTATTTCCAAATATTTAAAATTTTATATTATATGTAAATTATTTTGATATAAAAACATGTCGAGAGTATTAAGATATGATATAGTTATTTTATTTTTATTTTATTTTTAAAATTTGTATATTTATTTTCTAAATTCCTATATTCAATTATTTAACTATTTTAGTATGTATTTTTACAAAATTTTCTAATTTTATATTTAAAAAAAAACAAATATTTTATACTCAAATATATAGTAAATGTTTATCATATTTTATGTTATTTAATTTGTATGTATATTATTTATTATTATTTATTTTTTATATAAAAGAAATAGGAGAGTATTTAGTCTTAGTTCTACATTAATATTTTGATAAGAGTTTATTAAAATTTTTAGATTTTTGCATCAACTAATTATAAGTAAAAATGTTTATCGTATTTTTAGAAGCAAAATGTTTATCATAATTTTAATTTACAATGAGTATTTTTAATTTCCAATATGTTATTTTTAATCTCCAATATATTGTTTAATAATTAAGCAAAATGTTTATCAAAATAAGTTATAATTTCCAATATGTTATTTTTAATCTCCAATATATTGTTTAATAATTAAGCAAAATGTTTATCAAAATAAGTTATAATTTCCAATATGTTATTTCATTTGTATGTATATGTTTTATTATTTAATTTGGGTGTATAAAAAAAATTGAGAAAGTAATTGGTCTTGGTTACATCAATATTTAATGAGGACTTTACTAAATTTCTTGGGTTTTTGTATTTTAGAGGTATTTTAATATGGAAGAAATGTTGTAATACATTTAATAAAGTATTAGATAAAAATTATAATAAAACAAAATGTTGGCTCAATTAAAAAAGTAATTAAAAAAAAAAAAAAGTCAATGTGTTATATTGTAAGTTTGATTTTATTAATAAAATTATAAACAATTTAAAAGAAAACACAATATACATGTCACATTAAACAAAATTAATTCAGTTAAGATCAATTTTACAATTTTCATAGGTACATAGGCATTACAACAATATTTCTTATCATCGGCCATTCCACAAAAATTGAACCAAGGTGGGTTAGATAATAACCATTATATCAACTCTTGGATGCGGGTGTACATTACGTTTAATGTGTTGGCAGCAGATTGGGACGGAAAGTGGCCTAGCCACATGGCCCTCCGTAATCCCGCACACCATATCATAAATCGAATTAACAACGCCCGTAAATGGCAATTAAGCCGACACTGTAATCAACCTGACTGCGACTGCCTGCCTTGGCTCGAATTAATGGTGATCTCTGGTAATTTTCACTCCATTGCCCTTGTCTCTAATCCTACATCTCTGCAATGCCATTTCCCAATGGCTGCAGTGGAATCGAGCTCTCGCACTGCCACGGGCAAGCGCTGCAGCATCCTATGTTGCATTGAAATTGGGCCAGGCAATAATTTTACATAGAGCTTGGTCTACAATTTCATTCTCCACTCCGCGTCGGCTGCTATTCCTTTCTCTGACCCGACTTATGAATCTGCTGAGCCTTTTCATCACTCTAAGCCTTCTCCCAATAGACATTCTGCTCCCCCGGGTGTCAACATGCCTAGGACATGCCACAGAATGTGAAGCAGAAGAGGGAGCAACAGCGACAGATTGCCTCACTCTCCACCATCTCCTGCCTTAGACACCTCTTCCCCCTCAGCTCATTTGACCACAAGCCGATATCTAAATACTCGTAGTGGCGGAGGTGGCTCACGAGCTTTCCGTCTCCAACCGATGCATTTGGACTCTCTACCCTCTGAAATCCCCAGCAGCTCCGCCTAGCCACTCAACCCAGTTCACTTACCGTTGCTCCCTAATTCAACCCATGATAACCGCCACCATCTCCATTACCTTCCACAAGGAGCCAACTATCGGAGGTGGACGCCATACCAGTGAGGAGCCAGCTACCGGAGGTGGACACCATACTAGCGAGGAGCGAGACCGGGCTAAGAGAAGATCTCAATGCGCAGGGGAGAAGCAAGACACTCGTCTAGACAAGGAGGAGAAGGACCATGACCATCAGGCGAATGATGACACGGGAGCAACGCCATAGAAAGAAGATGACACGTATGCTTACGGGTGTCCCATTGTTGAGGAACGCCTGTCGCCACAACATGACACTTGACTTGCCAGCATAACACTCAATAGGCTACTGAACATGCCATGTGTCTTCGACTTTCAGGTTTCGGGAATTATATTATTTAGTTTTTTTGGGGCTTTTTTGAAAAACTTGTTGTCATTTGGTTTCTTTGATGTCTTTTCTCGCTTTCTAAAAAACAGGTTAGATACTGGGATTAATTGCTTGTTTCCCCTACAGGGGCAATAAGATAATATTTACATTTCATTTTTGAACTAGACTGGTTTCCCATTATGGGCAGTCACAATATGTTTTTGCTAATATATGCCTTAAACTAAGGCACATACATGCAAAGGCCAATGCCTCAGTGTAACATTATGTTTCAATAATAGAATTTAGCATAATTTAGAAAAAAAAAAAAAAAAACCATTATATCAACCACTCAAGATAATTACAATAGAATTTAAGATATATATATCTATATATCTATATTATATATATATATTATATATATATAATATATATATATTATATATATATATATATATATTAAAAAAATATAAAACATGTAGAAAAAAAATGTCAAGCCCAAACTTTTATTCATGATATAAATTTTTGCTCCACTTTTGCTCTTAAAGAGATGTTTGCATCTTGAGATATTTGGTGCTTTTCAATGTTTGGTAAATTTAAAATTAAGATGGTTCTATGCTAATAAAAAATATAAATTAAAAAACAAAAAAAAAGGCACATTAGAAGGTTCGAACCACACCAACATTTAATATAGCTACATGTTTCATACCCAGGGAATCTTGAAACAACTTCGGACTACCTTAACAAAACACCCTATCACCTAGTCTTTTACCATGATATTTTGAAGGATCCAAATATTATGCCTATGTATAGTATTATCAATGACTATTATGGTTTGGAAAGTCATATATATAGAATGTGGGTGAATATTCAATAAAGAACATATAATTTACTATTAGAATTGGTAATTTTAGATAAATATCATCCACACACAGATATATTATATATTTTTAATCAAATGAGAAAAAATGTCCAAAAATAACCAACTCACAAAATTTCAGCTTTATAGATTTCCTTATCTTTTGCATTTTATGAAAGATATTAATTTTATTATTATTCTTGATTATAAATTGTTATGTTATCTCTCAAAATAAACTATGCCTAATATTATCAATATACCAAACTTTTTCAGGGTGAAATCCATAATCTCCCATGTTATTACCTTATATATTATTTTATATATGTGATGTTATTTAAGTTTGTGTGCTCTATATTGATTATATTAGAATAACCATATAAACTAAATGGTTTTTGTAAGGGAAATGTTCAACTGGTGAGACATGTGTAGAGGATGGAACTTCCAATCATTTAAATACACAAGGGCTTGCCAACATGCATTTTTCCAATTGTGCTACTACCCACTAACATATTATAAAATTATTTTACCTTAAAAATCACAAAAAAAATATACAAAGACTACATAAAATTATTATAAATTTGAATTTTTTTACAAAAATATCCCCAAACATTTTATAGATTGGGATGCCAACATTTCTAAAATTTACTAGAAATTTCCATCCTTAAAATTTCTCATGATAAAAAGAATTAATATATAAGTTAAACATATATACATTTAAAAAAACATGTAACAAGACTCTTAACTATGAAGATTCATTCCATTTTATTATTGAGATTCTTAATATGTAAATATGATTTGTTAGAATACCATGGCTTATCATACCACATGCCCAAAAAACCATAACTCATTTCATATGACGCCTGTTCATATGATTTTTTTCTTTTCAATTAATGAATTTAAATAAAAGGGAAAAAAACATAACTAATTTGGAAATAAATCTCAACATTTGATTTATGTATACTATTAAGAATATTATAGAATATTCCATGTAGCTTAAATATTTCTCATCCATCTAATAATTATTGATAATTAAATTAAAATTATGGAAGCCCACTTCCAAAATAGACATGCCTATGGGAATAATTAGACTACTCAAAAGGGTTAGATTTAAAGGTGAAAAGTTAGGAGTTTTTCACTCTTGGGTGAGGTTCAATTCTCTTGAGAGCTTAACCTAAAGTCATATGGGCACCTTGAAGTAGTGGTTGAACATGTAATTACACCCAAAGATATTATATTAAATGATCGTGTGATCCATGCACACATAAGTACATCAAACCCCACCCCCATGTCCTTCAATTTTAGGAGCCCAAAAAGGTTGGACCCAATGGTGGAAAGCAATGAGCTTTTCACCATTGGAAAATGTTCAATTCCTATGAGGGCCTAATGTAGTGGTTGAACATGTGGTCACAGTCACCTAGAGAAATTATATTAAATAACTATGGCATGTCCACACGTAAGTGGATGAAATCCCACCCCCATGTCCTTCTATTATAAATCCCAAATGGGTTGGATCCAATGGTGGAAGGTGAGGAGCTTTTCACCATTGGGAAAGGTTCAACTCTCATGAGGGATTAACCCCAATCCATGGGGGCACCTTGACATAGTGGTTGAACATGTGGTTGCACCTAGAGAAACCATATTAAATGGTTTTGTGACCCATGTACATATAAGTGGATGAAATCCCACCACCATGCCCTCCTTTTTAAGTAGGGGTGGCAAAACTGGGGGGTTGATCTATTGCCCCAAGTGAAAAATAGAATTATAATATGCTTGAGGCATGGGTGCTCTTCCCAACAGTCAAGTAGAGGCTTATGCAATGTTTCAAGGTCTAATGTGAGAAAAAGGTCAACAAGTCACATCAATAAATGCAATAGGGGATTAAAAAAGTATCATTAAGTATATGATCTATGATTCTCTCCCTCATGAAAGCATGCTGAAGAATATTGTTAAAAAGATCAAATTACTTATTTCATGCTTCTATTCTATATCCTTTCTTTGTATTCTAAAGGCCAACAATCAAAACACTTATGCAATTGCAAATAAAGGTGTGATTTTGAAGATAGAGGAATTAGAGGGAAATGGGCAAGTTTCCTCAAGCCCGTTACCATGATAACAATTCATGAAGTGTCAAGTTTGGGGGGAATATGATCCCATTTGACTCAATTACATAAGGGAAACATGACACTTGCATGGAGATCATACCATGTAGGAGATGGTTACAAAGCTCTATTAAATGGGGTCACATTTTTCTCTCACATTGTGTTGATCTCTAGAGTTTTGGTCCAAATGGGGTGGGACAATAACATGGTCTAAGGATGGGGGTATTGTGAATATTAATCTTCATTTGAGTTAGGGTTGGCTTCCTTTCATTAATGCTTCAATATGATTTCTTTTAGAGGTATATGTCATGTTAGGTGACTAAATTGGATATTAGATCCAATGGCAGCTGAAGGATAGAGGTGTGGCATGTTGAATTGATTGGGGATAAATCCAGAGAGTATAGTTCACAGGTTGCAAAATCATTGGTGTGAGAGGAAGGTGGATGCATGTAATCCTACTCCATTATGGCTATCCCTCTTCTACACTAATAAGGATGCATCATTTAGGTACTATGATGAGGTAGATGAAATTCAAGGAAAGTTATGGCATCCCTTGCAACAGGTGAAGTTTAAGTCACAGGTGTTGGATATGAAAGCTAAGCATGCTATGGGAGATCAATAACACATCCTAAAAATGTGGGAAATTCAAGGGATGGGGCCTTTGCTCCTAGCTCAGTGATCGCAGGTTGAGAATTTGGAACTTGGCTCATACCTACCAAGCATATTATAGGTAATCCTTGTTGTTGTAGTATCATAATGGTTTGGTTCCGTGCAAATACAATAAGTCAATTCTTGGTATAACTAGTGGGAAAAGGCGATGAATATGAAAACATGATGTTTTATTAAGCATTGTGCTTGACTTTTTGGAAACATTCTTTTGGTGCTTCGAGCTTCAAGTGGCAAATGTTAGAACTTCCCAGACATGGGGGAATCTTTCACTTAACACTCCAATTATCTTTATTTATGGTTCGTTGAATCTGTGGAGTAGTGGGCCTTTGGCCTCTATTGCACTCAGATCCATCTTTATTGCTTAGGGTAAAATTCTCTAACTTGTAAATTGTGATTTTTTTATATGTTTTCTCATTGTGTCAACTTGGTTGGTGTCAATCCCTAAGTTATGTGCACTTGCTAGGATGCATTGTTATAGTTTTCAGTGAACTTATCTGGCTCTCGAGTTGCATGACAAATTTGGTTTCATGTTGGCTAGTCAAAGGTCCTCCTACAACTTTGTTTCAGTCTTATGTTAAAGCATTTGAATCCTTGTTCCTCCCTTTTAAGGGATCCTATATAGTAATTTGCAATTTCTAGAACAAAGAGTGTGTGGAAGAGGTTACCTCACCTATAATTGGACAATTTAGCATTATCAGGTGAAAATGGATGAGTTGAGCTTCTAGAAAGAGTATATGCAAGACCAACCAAGAAAAATGTAAGTTAAAATTCTAGTTCTCCAACTTAATCAAAACAAATTGGTCTCTAGTTTGACACAAGTTGTGGAGATTCTCATCGAACATAGGAATTTGATTAAAAAAATAAAGGATGACATTTCCACTCTTTTGTAGTAATTAAAAGAAGCCCAGATCTCTTTGGGGAAATGACATACAATAGATTCTTTAGTAAGCATTATTGTGAGCTTTCGTTCTAAATGAACTAATTCTTGATGCCAATTTGCGTCTAGGTCTTGATGTTTTTTACCCTCCCTCTGATGTCTAGTTATGAAAGTTAAGAGTTGTTGTATCTTGAGAGTTCTTTTGGTGCATATACATTCATTAGTGACATAGTATAGTTATAGTAATATGGTGGCATTTATACTTAGTCTGAAAGCCAACCCTTTCTTTTTGGTCTAGTTAGTTAGTTAGAAGCCAACCAATCATTTCCTTTTGGTTTAGTTAGTTAGTTAAAAGCTTTATGATTTTTGATGTATTATGATGTAATGTTGGGCTTCAA
Source organism: Pinus taeda (assembly GCA_000404065.3). Taxonomy (NCBI): domain Eukaryota; kingdom Viridiplantae; phylum Streptophyta; class Pinopsida; order Pinales; family Pinaceae; genus Pinus; species Pinus taeda. The sequence continues at coordinate 4,382 of APFE031158737.1, read as the reverse complement.
TCACATATTTTATTAATATAAATTATAGTTATGGTTTAAAAAAATATGATTATATTACATCACTTTCTCAAGCTGCTACTATAGCTCACTTACATTACTATCAAAAAAATCTACACAAGAATTGAACCTTACTTAAAATAATAATAAAACTCCTAATCTTCCATCACTAAAAAACTTTTTTAAATAATTAAATATTCAATAAATTTATAAATAAAAAATTAAAATATATAAATGTAAAATCTATAAAAATATATATTAATTGATTTATGTGAATTTAGATTTAAAAGGTTAAGATGGAAAGCCACTTATGAAATGTACTACTTCAATAAACATTTAAATATAAATATAGATGTTTGAAACTTTTCTAAATATAAATATCTAAAAGTTTGACCCAAAAAGAACATGGAAAATTCAAGAAAAGGGTCTATAATGGAGAAACATCTAAGGATAGATGCTGTCTCGGGAAAGATCTAAGCATAGATTTGTAAAAGTTTGGGCCAGAAGAGGGATAAAAAGATCAATAATAATGGTGAGAAGGCTCCTATAACAATGATGCAATGATGATGTAAGAAGCATTAAAGTGATGTAAAAAGCAAAAAATAGAATATGGTCTTCAATCTTCAAGAAAAGAAACTCCGATCCTAGAGTCATTTTGGGTTTGTTTTAACAACGTGGATTAATTCATATTCTCTCATTCCCATTTCCCGTTCTATCTTTTATGAGATTTTCAAAATCATTTCCATTCTATCTTTTATGAGATCTTCAAAATCTTTGTTATTCTGTCACTTAAACCCAAGGGTGTGTTCCAAGACTCATAATAATTGTACTCCAAAACATGAATAGAATCCAGCACGTTTTCATCCACACAATCCCTTATCCCATAACTGTGGGGTATTGTGGGGTATTCTTATCCTTAGAATAGAGACATTACAACTTTAGTGGGTCTCCCTTCGCTTGAATGTACTCTCATTCTCTGTTTCAGTTCGAATCTCTGGTGGGTTTAAACAGTTTAGCAATGTGCAGAATGCAACAACAAGATCGGATTTTCTTTATGTTCGACGAGAACTCTGAGGGGTATAAAGCCATGGGGCAGCTGCCCAGAGTTTTCCAAGTTGTAGTCTGGTCTGGTGAGACTTTAAGGTGTCTTATTGAGAAGTTTGAGTGAGCCATTTCTGTAAGCTTTGAATTAGTCTGCAATGGAGTACTCCCACGTCAAAGGAAAAGGTTGTGCTACTGCTTTTACTTCTCACGTTAAGGACATTGTCCTTCTGATCAATACCTTCAACGAAATCAAGAACATCAATGTCGATGGTTCTCGCATCACCGTTGCCCATGTTACAGCCCTAGGGCGAAAGCCCCAAGTGAAAGTGACACTTGATAATCATGGCGGGAATTGCAGAGAACGGGTTGAGAGGTGTTCTTTTTGGGTGCAAGAGAAAGCCAAGGAAGGCGCTGATATCTATGGCGTGACCACTGGATTCGGTGCTTGTTCAAGCAAGAGAACCAACCAACTGAGCGAGTTGCAAGAAGCCCTAATTCGGTGTTTGCTAGCTGGAGCATTCACCTGCCCTTCTTCGTCGCCGGGGGAGCTCTCCCCCATGACGACTCGATGCGCCATGTTTCTGAGAATGAATAGCTTCATCTATGGCTGCTCCGGGATTCGATGGGAGATCATGGAAGCGCTACAGCAACTTATCAATACTCAGATCACGCCCAAATGCCCCTTGCGAGGCTCTGTGAGCGCTTCAGGTGACCTAATTCCCTTGGCCTACATAGCAGGTCTGCTAATTGGGAATCCCCAAGTCAAGGCTCGAATTGGGGGTCATGGTGAAGAACAAGAAGTGGCCGCACCGGAGGCTCTGGTGAAAGCAGGCCTGCAGCCCTTCAAGCTCCAGGCCAAAGAAGGCTTGGCTCTTGTCAATGGCACTTCGTTTGCCACTGCCCTCGCTGCCACCGTCATGTATGATGCCAACGTTCTGCTCTTGCTCGTGGAAATGCTCTGTGGAATGTTCTGCGAAGTCATCTTCGGGCGTGAAGAATTCACGCATCCGCTGATCCACGAGTTGAAGCCGCATCCAGGGCAGATACAGTCCGCGGCACTTCTTGAATGGCTTCTCAGAAACAGCCCCTTCCAGGAGCTTTCAAGAGAGTATTACAGCATCAATTCTTTGAAAAAGCCCAAACAGGACCGCTATGCTCTACGTTCGAGTCCCCAGTGGCTGGCCCCTCTGGTGCAGACAATAAGAGAAGCCACGGCCACAATTGAGACAGAGATCAACTCTGCCAACGACAATCCCATCATTGACCATGTCAACGGCAAGGCCCTCCATGGCGCCAATTTCCAGGGCAGTGCGGTGGGATTCTATATGGATTATGTTCGTGTAGCTCTGGCTGGACTGGGTAAGCTCATCTTTGCACAGTTCACAGAGCTAATGATTGAATTCTACAGCAATGGGCTCCCGGGCAACCTTGCCCTGGGTCCTGACCTGAGCTTGGACTATGGCTTCAAGGGAGTCGACATAGCCATGGCTGCTTACAGTTCCGAGCTTCAGTTCCTGGCTAACCCAGTCACTACCCACGTTCACAGTGCCGAGCAGCACAACCAGGACATCAATTCTCTGGCCCTCGTATCTGCTAGGAAGACTGAAGAAGCTCTGGATATCTTAAAATTAATGCTGGCATCTTACTTATCAGCTCTCTGCCAGGCAATAGATCTCAGACAACTAGAACAAATACTTGTAAAAGCTGTGTCAGGAGTCATTTCAAGTGTTTCAGATGCATGTCATCTCCCTGAATCCATTAAAGAAGGGCTTATTAACGTCGCCAGGGGTATTCCAGTGTACACATATTTAGAATCCCCTTGCGACCCTTCCTTCCCACTTGTCTCTGCCCTCAAACAAACGTTTCTTGACTCCATTCTTGCATTCCACGACATTCAAATTGTAGAGCAGATACAAGAGTTCGAATCCCACCTCAAGCAACGACTAGAAGAGGAGTTAATAGCAACCAGGCTGTCATACGAGCAGCGCAATCGCATTCCCATGCAGGAAGGCTCCTGTTGCAGAACATTAATCCATGGGTCTAAATTCTTTGCTCTGTACGCATTTATCCGGGACGAGCTCAACACCAAAATGATGACTCCGAGGACAGACCAGACGCCCCAGCAGGATATCCAGAAGGTGTTCGATGCAATTGTGGATGGCCGAATCACTGTACCTCTGCTTCAGTGCCTCAACGGATTCATAAATTGATTGATATCATCATCAATTTATGAAAGAACACGCCCACGCTAAGAAACTTGCATCGTTCCTTGCAGTATTTTCATCTATCTCTATAAATGCACCAGCCTCACTACATTTTATATACATTCATCTCTATATATGCACAATGCTCACTGCATTACATATTTCCACATCCATATATGCACGTAGCCCCTGCTTGTGTAATAATATTGCTGGTCATCGTTTTGCCATAATATCAATATTATTGTAATCTACAATATCATCGTATATTATTATTATTATTATTATTTATTATTATATATATATGTATATATGAAAATTTTAAAGAATATTTCAAAATTATAATAGTTTTCATGAGGTAAAGAGTTCTGAAATATTAGTTTTGATGGTTAAAAGTTTAGAAAGGTTAGTTTTGATGATTTAAAGTTCAGAAAACTTGATCCATAGAGATGTTGAATTTTTTGGTATTATAGTTTGGATGATTTAAAATTTAACTTAATCTTGATCTTCGAAATTGGAGTTGAACACTTTCTTTTATTTGCTACTTTTTTTACTGCATCACAATTATTCTTAAATTTAGATACAATTATGTTTCTTCTTAAATTTAGATGTATTATTGCTGTTTTGCATAGTGACATATTTATGTTGTATTTACCAGGTTAGAATTTTTATGTCATTTTTATTTTTAGTTATTTATAATTGTGATTAAAATTTGAAGCAGTTTTTAAGAATTCTTTGTTATTTATTTGTTATTTATGTTGTTTGTGAAAAATCGTAACTTTCTATTATAATGGAAAATTACACATTGTAAATGTCATTAGCATATGCAGAACAAGTAATGAAAATCTATCTATAAACAAAGACTCTATAATCTTATGTATAATAAAACTCTAGAAAAAAGTGTACCATCATGTATATGTATGCATATACAAATATGTTACAAAAGTTCAAAAATAACCCAAAAAAAAAAATATTCACAATCTGTGAGTGGCGTTCAAAAATAACAAAAAAATATTCACAATCTGTGAGTGGCTAGCTGTTCATTTGTCTCAAAAAACTATGATGTTTTCTATCTTACTCTAGAAAAAAGTGTACCATCATGTATATGTATGCATATACAAATATGTTACAAAAGTTCAA
>APFE031158733.1:192580-210369 GCA_000404065.3 Pinus taeda | reverse complement strand
GTTTTTTTATAAAAAAATAAATATTTAATGTATTTTTTACAACGACCGAGTCATTGAAATCGAGTTGGCCGAGTCATTATCGTTTCGGATTCGGAGTCAGAGTTGATCCTCGGCCGAGTCGAAGTCGGAGTCAGAGTTTTAAAACTATGCTTGAGAGATGCCACATCTGTTGCTGAGCCGAAGAGGTCGATCAGAGAGAGTAGACCACCTAAGAGATTTTGTAGCTATATGGCGATGGTTACCAGCATCCTGGACTCTGAGCCTTCTAGCTATGAGGAGGCAGCTAGCCAGCAGGTCTGGAGAGAGGCCATGTAGGAGGAGTATTCTTCTATCATGAAGAATGATGTTTGGGAGGTGGTGTCGAGGCCTGAGGGAAAATCCGTGGTTACTTCCAGATGGCTTTACAAAGTAAAGCATGTTGCAGATGGCAACATTGAGAAATTCAAAGCAAGGTTTGTGGCTAGAGGGTTCTCCCAGGTAGAGGGAGTTTATTATGAGAAGACCTTCGCTCCCATGGCTCGATATACTTCGATCCACTCCATTATATCGATAGCAGCAGAGATGGGTGGGAAGATCCACCAAATGGACGTGAATATTGTATTTCTCAATGGCTTCATACAGGAGGAGGTGTACATTGAGCAGCCACAGGGCTTTGAGGTGCATGGGAAGGAGTCCCATGTGTGCAGACAGAAGAAGGCCCTTTATGGCCTGAAGCAAGCTCCCAGAGCTTGGTACTCCAGGATAGATACATATTTGCAGGGGATGGGTTTCACAAAGAGTGAGGCAGATCTGAACCTTTGCTTTATTGTGATAGGTGAGGAGCCTCTCATTTTGGTGTTGTATGTGGATGACTTGATCATTACAGGTGCAGAGGGACTCATAGAGCACTGCAAGAGAGATCTTGTAGCGGAGTTTGAGATGAAGGACATCGGCTTGATGCATTACTTTTTGGGTTTGGAGGTGTGGCAGGAGGAAGGGCATTTCTTCCAGGGGCAGGGGAAGTATATTGTGGACATCCTTGGCAGATTCCACATGGAGGATTGTAGACCCATGTCGACACCGATGATTACCAACTGGAAGAAGCTTCATGCTTCGGCTTCCAAGTTGGTGGATCCCACATTGTACAGGCAGTTGATTGGTTCCTTGATGTATTTGGTCAACACTAGACCAGATATTTGTTTTGCAGCCAACACGATGAGTCAATTTATGTGTGAGCCTAGGAAGGTTCACTAGGTGGCTGCAAAACACATTTTACGGTACTTGCAGGGGACAGTGGATTATGGTCTAGACTACAGGAAGTGGGATGGAGTGAGGTTGGCAGGCTATACTGATTCTGATTGGGCAGATTGTGCTTCTGATAGGAAGAGCACTTCAGGGTGTTGTTTTGGGTTGGGTTCAACAGTAGTGTCATGGTTCAGCCGGAAGCAGCAATCAATAGCATTGAGTTCAGCGGAAGCAGAGTATATGGAAGCCAGTCTAGCTAGTTGTGAGGCCATCTGGCTTCGCAAGATGTTGTTTGGCTTATTTGGTCAGTCGTTGAGACCTTCAATGATTTACTGTGATAATCAGAGTTGCATTAAACTCACTGAGAATCCAGTATTTCATGACAGGTCAAAGCATAACGGGATCAGATATCATTTCATCAGAGACTATGTTCAGAAGGGAGCTGTGAAGCTTGAGTATATTTCCACTGATGAGCAGGTAGCAGACATTCTTACCAAAGCTTTACCACGGGGCAAGCATGTTTACTTCAGAGACAAGATGGGTGTGGTGAGGAACACCTTCCTCGGTAAGAGGGAGTGTTGAAATTTGGTACCGGACGACAGGTGGTTCCCTTAGGCTTTGATCTTTGGCCTAGGGAAAAGTGTCCAAAGATTTTAATTTTTCTCCTAAAGTGACTTTATAATTTTTATAAAGCTAAAATCTAATTTAAAAGTGACTTTAAGTGATAAAGTTACTAAGTCTAATTTTAAAGTGACTTTTATAAAGTCAATGAAAAATTAGAAAGGAAAAGTGACTTTGGAAATAAATGACTACGTGGGTCTTTATTAAAGTTGGGTGAATTAAAAAATAGAAAGTGAGATTTAAATGTGCATTTAATCTCAGCCATTGATCTAAATCTATTTCAGCCATTGGATTTAGAGATCACCCAAAGTCACTTGGATCACCCAAAAGTCACTTGGAGTTATATTAAAGGAGGAAAAGGAGGAAAAGATCATTCATTCTTTCATGAGCAGATTGGGAGAAGAAGAGCAAGAGAGCAAAGGAGATTTCTGGACAAGAAGGAGAAAGAGGTAGCAGTTTGGCACACATACCAGGCAGCTCTTCAGCAAAATCAGAACAACAGAAAGACAAGCAGAACAGCAGCAAGAACAAGCAGAAAAAGCTGATTTTTTGCTGAAAACTAAGAAGTTTCCAGGTGGTCTGTTGGGCTGAAAACGGATAAGTTTGCTTGTTGAAAAAAATTATTTTGCTGTAATTTTTGCTGAAATTTTCTTGCTGTAAAAAGACATTTTTCAGAAATAAAGAAGAGCTCTCAAACTAGTTTTCCCCAAGAGTTGTAGGGGGTTTTTCCAGGGTATATCAGTGTTTTAATGTGTTTTAATGGCTGTTTATTACTGCTGATTTTTATTTCTGCAATTTCCAGCATTCTGTAAAATTTCCAGAATTTGTGTTTTCAGCAAATTTATTTTTTTTCAGCTTGTTGAATGTATGGTTATGGGAAAGGGCATTTAACTACATGGGAGAAATAAGGAGAAACTGAAAACCGGGGTGGGAAAACAGAAATTTTAACATAGATTAAAATCCAACGGGCCTTGGACAACCATCAAGTCTACATAGACAGTCTTTCCTCCCAAAGTAATAGGAAACTTAGGAAGGATCCCTAACGGTTGACTCATTCCTTTGTTTAAAGATAACAAATTCTGGGTGACGGGGACAAGCTGAGGATAACCTAAAGCTTGCCAAGTAGTTTAGGATAGAATGCTAACAGATGCACCCTCATCTATGATTGTGCTAGGTATGGCCATATGGTAAGCCTGTATTGTAATCTGGAAAGGCACATAGGACAGAAGGTGATATCCTGCTAGTCGACTCCAATCAAAAAAACTGATTAAACTACTCGGAGGGGGTGTCATAGGAACGTGAGAGCTACCCTCTTTCTTGATGGGAACATGATAAATTCTCTCATGTACCTTGGGAAAGGGAGGATTTCCTTCTAGTTCATTCAAAACTGAATAAACCAAAAGAACCTGAGTAGTACAAGGTTCACTCTCTACTGGAAAGGTATGGTTAATTGAAGGTGGAGTCAGGTCTACTATTTTCTCAACCAATGGTTGGTCGAGAACAGACTCATGAGATTCACTTTCAGAGAGAGTGGGGTTAACCAAAGATGACTTTTGATCAATCACTAGATCAACTAGTGAAGGAGCAGGGGAAAGCTTTCGATGCCCAGTCAGAAGACAAGGTTAAGAAACTATAAGGTTTTCCAACTCTTTGGAAGCTTGATTCATAAGAGGAAAAATGTGAATGGGATGATTACATTCACAACTTACAGGGAAATTTGACTTTCCCCTTTTTCCCATAGGCTTTACTATTACTAGTTGAAGGTTTATCACTAGCATGATCGCTAGAGGCTGATGAAAAAGGTCGATGTGAACCTATGGACCACACTTCTAAGACCTTAGGAATACTAGGACTCTCGAAGAAGGTGGTCACCCTTACATAACATGCAAGGGAATTTTACTTTTTGGGGCTAGTTGGAAGATTTTTCTTCATTAGTTGCATCTGTAACAATAGTTTTTTGTTTTCCCCCTTGCTTATTTTGCTTATTCTTCTTCTTCCTCTTCTTCTTCTTCTTATCTTCTTGGTTACTAGAATCTAGACTTTCACCGGACGAAGAGGAAGAATGAGGTGAAGAAATAGGCGCAGAAAGCAAGGGACCAACTTTAGGATCAACATGAGGTCGATATTGTTTAGGTGGAGGAGAACTCAGTTGAAAAGCAGTTGGGACACTTGGAACCATTGAGGTCAAAAATAACCAAACTGGCAGACCAATGGTCAATCCAGGAAAGGATAACTTTGCCATATAAGGAGCAATAGTATTTCCAAAAGAAGGAAAAGGACTAGGATTCCCGTCAAAGGGGTTTCCTTGACTAGTAGGCTCAGGAAATGTTGCCATTGGTATCAACCTAATATCTACTAAGGAGTATTCCCATAGGAAGGATGTTGTTCTGCAGTCAATTAATTGATTTTAGAACTTAAAAAGAAAATCAAAAAGGGTAATCTAGGCAAAAAGGTTTACCAAGTATCTGTGAACTGTAATATACACCTCAACCAAAACCAAGGACTTAAATTACAACAACCAATCTCCCTAATGTTGTGTTTGATGTATCATGTTTACAAGGCAGCTGACTCGGTTACCTATGGCTAAAGGATAGCAACCTAATGAGCCTCCCAATATATACGCGACGGTATGGGGAGCACAAGTCCGTGTTAGCACTATCTAATGCAGAACCATTCGATGAGAGAGTACCTATATACTTTTCATATGGAAGTTCCTCCGATATACCCGAAAGTACTGGAGAACCTTCTATATACTTCCATACTGGGATAGGATTTCACCCTCGGGATACACTGCAGACAATTAACAATGGTTGCTATGTTTAAAGACACTAGAACACGTCTCTAGCCTAGACCTCTATATATTTGTGTTAAGTTCCAAATGCTCCTTAGGTTAATTGAGGTAAATTTTAATGTTTATCTTCAATTAAGTTTTGGTTTTAAGGCTCAAAACAATGTCACTTGAACACCTATGATGCAAGTATATGAGAAAAGGAAAACTTTTTGTTTCAATGAAAGCTAGACTAATCAAGGGAAGAAATTTCAATCAATAATGCATCAAACAAAATGCATCATGCAAAAATGCCTTCTACTAACTTTCATTTTAGTCTTCCAAATGCAATGCCAAAAGTAAAAATGATTTTGACTTTTCATTATCCTAAATGCAACTTTTTCGAAAGAAAAATGATTTTGACTTTACTAAGATACACTTATATGAATTATGATTTTCTTTTCATTTTGAATGATTTGATGCACCTAATATAGTTTTTAGCTTTCAGTCACTGAAAAATGTGATCTATTTCCAATGATGAATCTAAAAAAAATAACTTTTCAATGCAACTAATCTAATGCATTTTCACGAAAAGTAAATTTTGAAATACAAGCTAAAACAAATGAAAAAAATGTTTTCAATGATTTCCACAGAAAACAACACTCAATCAATTAGCGAAAAAACATCTCAACAACACCAACAAGCAGAAAGTGATGACCAATTGACTAGAAACCCTAGCTCTCAATTAGATTTCACTTCGAAGCCAATGAGACAAAATTTTCAAATTAATCAAGACAATCAATCAAAAACAATGACAAATCCAATCATATAGGATAGGAAAAGAGCTTAGAGGACAAAGCACACTGGATTCTAAGGAAGAAACCTTAAAAAATGTCACATTCAAGGATCATCACTACTTTATATACCCAAACCCGTGAGGATTAGGTTATAATCTCTACTTTTCATAGGCAAACCTGTGATGGTTGGGGTCATCCGCACTACTTTGTATAGAAAAAGTAGTGATGATTTCAGTGCGACCAAACAGTGAAGAAAAAAATTCGTTGCAATTGTACAGGTAAAAATTCACGATGCCATCGTGACTATTAGAGCTAAACCCGCGATAGGCAAGGAATATGGGAAAAAATATATATATTCCTAAGAACAATCCAGACTTAGCACTCTAAGGCAGTAACCAGTGATAGTATAAACCCATACTGATGCAGACAAGCCAAGAAATCGACAGTTGGTCTAACTACTGATGGGATATGATTGAAGGAATGGATGGAAAGGGTTATAGCCTCCCCAACGGAGTCACTATTTTGTTTTCTAGGTAAATCCTCTCTATGGATAAAGACAATCCTCTAGCCCAATGAGTGGGACTAGCAACCTAAGTGACAATATACTAGAGACTTTCCTACGTTAAAATTCAAATGAGAGACGAAGAATATGTCCTACCTCGTTCTGATGCTATCTCGATCTCCTTTGTTGAAGACCTTGAATCACTTGTGTCACGGGCTCATTCCTACTGCTCATAGTGTTTATACACGTGCACAAGAGATCAAGACACAACAAGGCATGCAAATACAAATAACATATTCAAAAGTAACCTACTTAACATATCAAGGAGAGTTAGGCTAAATGATACATGAGCATACACAATTAAGTAAAATGAACCAGAAATTGTATAGTAATAGAATAAAGGAGGAACCATACAACCAAGCCTTGATGTCAATAGGCTCTCCTTGAATGAATTTCTAATTCCAAGCTATGCTCTCCAAGCATTCCTTCACCAAGCCAAATGAGTAGCATATAGGCAAAACCTTAGCATAAGGGTGCAAATAAACAAAGACCAACGATTTGGGAATGGGAAAATATGAATATATAGGCAGGGAAAGGGAGTTAGGATCTCTCCAAATATAGGATTAGGCCCTCATCTTAAGGAGGTACTCATAGGGATAAGACCAAAAGGCCAATTTGAGAGAACTCAACCTCATCCACGCCGAACAACCTCCAGCTCATCACTCTAGAAGCTTCTAGATCACGCAACTTCTCATCCTCTTTGGGAAAATTTCCTTTTAGGGACCATCACAGGTATACAAGAAAACATAGTGATGGCATCACGGGTCTACTGTAGTGTAACTAGCGACCATCGAGGTTTTCAGTATCATAAGAGTGATGATTCTAAAATTAGGGTTTTAGAGCCATTTCCTTCAAGGGAAGCTCAAGGCATTTTCCAATTAGTGTTTTAGGGAGGATCTTATATGCATATCTAAATGAGTACACTGCATTATGGTCATGTTTCGTGCACTTTGGGGTATGTCACAGGGAAGTGCAGTAGGTATGACAAAATACTCCTAGTTGTGTCGCTTAACTATGCAACCCCTCCTCCCCCTAGTAGCTCAGTATTTCACATATAGCAATAGCCAACTAAGGTTAAGGTTTGAGTCCTTCAACTCTTATCTATAATTACATGTTTTCACCTTCTATAATTTTCTTCAAATTCCACATATGGTTATCCCAATATGCATGAGTAATGTTGAAATTTGATAGAAATTGTAACTACTCAAGATTTCAAACAGAAAAACAAGAGACAGAATACTACTCTACAATTTTGCGAAATGGAAATCATAATTTAGAGACACATGCATAGACATGAAATAAGAAAAACCACAAGTACATAGTGATTTCTAGGGGAACCCAATTGGGAAAAAAATCCCTCAGGCCTCTTTTCATTAATCAATTGATTAGAGAAACTATTACAATTGCATGCACTTGCTCTGAGCACCACCTGCAAAAGCAAAATTGCTCACTACTGAATGAGGACCTTTGTCCAACACTTAGCCACTTTATGCCTCGTCCAACCTCCTATTTCCTTGCACAAATATGAGCAAATTCAAGGTCCTAAATAATAGGGAAGTCCCTATTTCCTTGTGCAAATCCCAAGGAATTAATCTCCTGACTACATGCAAAAATTGTACACTCAACTAATATACACTTAGTGTTACACTAGCCTTTTTCTCCTCCACTCCAACTGAGCAATTTGAATTTCATCCATGTATGGGCTATTTTGGGTTGATTGATCAGTTAACTAATAGATCTCTGAGTTAGTCGTTGTCTCACTGCTCAACTGACCTTCAACTGACTCGATTAATTGTTAGAGGTTAGTTAACTGAGTACAATTGAAAATAATTGAACTAGATTGCTAAAATTTAACAATCAGCACATGCATGAATGAACTCCAAGCCCACTAACTTGAATTTCCTGAGCTAACAAAGTTACAAGAGCCATGTCACACTAGTTAACTACCTCCAAGTTGTCCTGCTAATGTGGAAATTTGATTTACTCAATTTTACTAAGGCTAAAGTCAAATTGATCCTTTCTTTCTACACTTTCTAAAACTCCCTCTTAGTAAGAAATAGATTTTGCACCACCCATATATAGCACATGTGGAATGTATTGTAGCACCACCTCTCACTGTTTTTGTTGCTACTAAAACAAATACAACTGAGAAGCATCCAAAAAAAAGAATTGAATCAACTATGTCTCTGCAACTTTCTACTAGGAATACTGCATTGATGTTGATTATCCATTGTGCCTCATGCACTACTATCAACATTCCTTTGTGCTCCTAAGCATTTTACTACACCAATTGACATTGATCCTTCTACTACTAAACATTGTGGGCCCTTGTAGCAAGGGTAATGATCCATGAGGAAAGTACACTGCAACTGCTCTCCTATCGATCTCGCCCAATTCTTAGCAACTTTGGGGTTAAGGCTCGACATCGTGCCACCTCACTCCTAGAGGTATAGATGTATGCATGGAAAAATCCACCTCTAGCTTGTAGAGATTTTTCACTCTAACTCCAATCTGCTTCACTTTCCTAGTAGCTACATGTTTTAGAAAGGCTTTCCTCTTACTAAAAATAACATCATAGCCTATATCCTCTAGTACTGCTACAAAGATCAAGTTCTTCTTCAACCCAGGTACAAACATAACATATTTAAGTTGAAGATGGGAGCCTTAATCTCTCTTAAAGGTTACCATACCAATTCATGTAGCACTCTACGTCCCACCATCCCTAAGTTCTATATGCATATGGTGATCCTTCTCCTCCAAGGTATTGAAAAAATCCTTGCTTCTTGTCATATGATAAGAGGCACCAGAATCTAGGTACCAATCACTTCCTCTTACTATGCTTGCCAAGCAAGCAAGGAGGTTGAAATATAGCTCCAATTAAGATGCCAAGGCATCTCCCCTTGCTCTTTTTGTAGGCTCCTTGTTGGATTTTGTTAAATTTTGGGTATGTTCTATGCTAGAGAAATTTATTTCAATTTATTTTCCACATTAGCAATCACATCAACATAAAGTAAACTGCAGATAGAACATAAATATAAATCATAGAAGACAAGCCAAGACAAGAGGACACAAGATGTGGCACTAGCCAGGGACAAACCCCACAATGTGGGGAAACCCTTGTTCAATTCTTCTTTTATGTTCTTCAAAGTTCAGCAGAGAAAGTGAGAGAGATAGTATATTTATAATAAAAGTCAATCACTTTGACTTTTGATATCAGCATGAGATCAGTTGAAGACATATTGCTTCAATTGATTCTCTAAGGTGACTCGTTCACCTATCATAGTGTTGCATCTCGTTTATTTGCTGCACATTACCATGTGACACCTTGTTGTACTGTCACATGTGTTGAACCTTGATCACTGAGCTACTCTCATCTTCATGCTGCTCATCATGTTGCATCTTCCATGGTCTTTTTCATCATCAAGTTACCCATGCTCATGATCTCATTCATCATTATGCTACCCAAGCTCATATCATCATGCATCATTATGCTACCCATGATCTCATACATCATGTTTCTCATACTCATATCATCATGCATCATTATACTGCCCCTGCTCATATCATCATGTTGCTTATTATGCTGCCCATGATCTCATACATCATGTTGCCTTCCTTTGGAGACAAATGCTCTGGCTGTTTCGACAGTTCCCGGTAGTTCCGGTTTTTCCAACAGTTCCGACATTTCTTGCTTTTCTGGCTTTTCCAGCTTTTCCGACTTTTCTGGCTTTTTTGGCTTTTCTGGCTTTTCCGGTATTTCCGGATTTTCTGGTGTTTCTGACTTTTTTGGCTTTTTCGGTAGTTCCGACTTTTCTAGCTTTTCCAGCTTTTTTGGATTTTCCGGCTGTTTCGGCTTTTCTGGCTTTTCCGACAATTCCATATTTTCCGACTTTTCTAGCTATTCCGACTTTTCCGACAGTTCTGGCTTTTTTGGCTTTTCTGGCTTTTCCGATATTTCCAGCTTTTCTGACATTTCCGGATTTTCTGGTAATTCCAGCTTTTCTAGCTTTTCCAGCTTTTCTGGCTATTCCGGATTTTCCAGCAGTTCCGACTTTTCCGGCTTTTCTGGCAGTTCCGGATTTTTTGGTTTTTCCTTAGGATCTCTCCTCCTACTAAAACCCAAAGACAAGTAGAGAGAGGAAGAGATCCAAGCGTGTGTAGAAATGACTTGAAGTACTCTTCTATTTATAATGCAATGTAGAGGTTGTATAGACATGACTGTTGGGCTTCTGAGCCTACATAAGTTGTTGGCCGACTTAACAATTTGTCCATAACATAAATAAATTCATACCTTCATAAATACTTATCGGAATCGGATGATATTTATAGCAATCCTACACCTCTCAATGAGAGGGATACAATAAAAATATCAGCTGCCATAAATAATATGACCCACATGGAGTTTGGCCCTAGTTGCAAATTTTAACACTCCCTCTCAACTAGGGAGAACTCCATCTGATGATCCATATGTCCAACTGTACTATCTCTACCATCAGTGCCCTGCACTGCTCTGCTCAGCTCTGTTGTCTCTGGTCTACTCAGCTCTACTGGCTCTGTTGGCTCTACTGGCTCTGCTCAACTCTGTTGGCTCTGTTGGCTCTGCTCTGCTCAACTTATCTTTGCTCAACCATGAAGAAGAAGAATTGATCGAGAATGTGTCATACCATTCTCCACTGACCCAAAGTCAGTCTCAGAGTGTGTACCACTAGTCCTAGACCAGTCCTTAACTGACCCGAAGTTAGTGTCATAGTAGGTACAACTCCTACCACTAGTCCCAGACCAGTACTCTACTGACTTGAAGTCAGTCTCAGAGTACATACCACTAGTCCCAAACCAGTCCTCAACCAACCTAAAGTCAGCATCATAGTGGGTACAACTCCTACCACTGGTCTCAGACCAATATCATTGATCGCAGATCAATTAAGGTCATCCTAGCATAGGGAGTACGGTAGATACAGCGATGCATCCATCAATACTACTATGGACCTTATCCTCATTTCCCTGCTCATTGATCAGATGAGAGGTACTTCCCATGAGTCCTAGACTGCATGGGTAGGATGCCTCGATAGGAGAACTTAATCAATCCTATCCTCACAGGAGAACTAATCATCCTACTACACAACCGCCATGGAGAACACGTCATCCAAGCCTCACGGGAGAACTAATCATCCTACTACACAATCATCATGGAGAACACATCATCCAGACCTCACAGGAGAACTAATCATCCTGCTACACAATCATCATGGAGAACACATCATCTAGACCTCATAGGAGAATTAATTATCCTGATACATAGGAGAGCAAATCATCCTGTCCCACAAGAGAGCGAATCATCTTGTCCCACAAGAGACCGAATCATCTTGTTCACAGGAGAGTAAATCATCCTGTTCACAGGAGAGCGAATCATCCTGTCCCATTGTGCACCACTAAGGGAGGGTGAGTCACCCTGTGGTTGTATGTTGCTCCAGTAAGAACCGCACGCCCCCAAAGCTCGCACAGCTCAATGTATTCAACATGCAGGACCCTTTTACAAGGGCCTCTTGACGACTCAAAACTGTGCCGGAAAATCACAAATTTGATCTTTCCCCGGGGCTCTGACAAAGTGTAGCGACCTGTAAATCATCTCAGTGCGATGGAGCCTCCTTGCTCATCGACTTACCATATCCCAGATAAGGCAGTATCTGATGTCTATCTGTTGGAGCAATCATTGAATACAGGATTCCTCAATAATCGAATCCTACCTCTGGTTGTCACAGTGAATCATAGTGGTATTCATCATGTGTACTCACTGAAGAGTTTCCACAACCAGGTAACTTCATATGAGGTCATACTCATAGGTATGTATCTGGTCTCAATGGTACTTATAACAACCAATTTCTACTTCCTGCTCATCTATGATATCGAAGCAGAATCCAAAGAGAACCAACACTGAGAAGTGCTCTAGTGATCCTCCACACTGCCTTCCCAGTCAGCATTCGAATAATCATCCAGTTTCTTATTTTCGATAGTGTATCTCAATCCATGAGAGATTGTGCCCTGAATACATCTCAGAAGATTCTTGGCACCAATCCAGTGAGGCTCAACCAAATATGATCTTTAGATGGGCCATCAAAAACTTCTCCTACACCATTATGATAATATGCGTTGCTTCGACTTCACCCTTTGTGAACTTAGAAGAGAGATGTGGAACCCATTGACCCTTTTGTCTTGTCCTATTGTCTTTGGTGATTGCTCTTTCACTCTTGCTTGGGCATTTTCTTCACCTCAGCTCTAATACTATGTTAAATTTTGGGTATGTTCTATAATAGAGAAATTTATTTAAATTTCTTTTCCACATTAGCAATCACATCAGCATAAAGTAAACTGCAGATGGAACTTAAATATAAATCACAGAAGACAATACAAGACAAGAGGACACGAGATGTGGTGCTAGCCAGGGACAAACCCCACAATGTGGGGAAACCCTTGATCAATTCTTCTTTTATGTTCTTCAAAGTTCAGCAGAGAAAGTGAGAGAGAGTACATTTACAATAGAAGTCAATCACTTTGACTTTTGATATCGGCATGAGATCAGTTGAAGACATATTGCTTCAATTGATTCTTTCAAGTGACTCGTTCACCTATCATAGTGTTGCATCTCGTCTATTTGTTGCACATTACCGTGTCACACCTTGTTGTACTGTCACATGTGTTGAACCTTGATGACTGAGCTGCTCTCATCTTCATGCTGCATCTTCCATGGTCTTATTCATCATAAAGTTTCCCATGCTCATGATCTCATTCATCATTATGCTTCCCATGCTCATATCATCATGCATCATTATGCTGCCCATGATCTCATACATCATGCTGCCCATACTCATATCATCATGTATCATTATGTTTCCAATGCTCATATCGTCATGCTACTTATTATGCTGCCCATGATCTCATACATCATGCTGCCTTCCTTCGGAGACAGATGCTCCCGCTGTTTCGGCGGTTCCCGGTAGTTTCGACTTTTCTAGCAATACCAGCGTTTCCGGCAATTTCGATAGTTCTGGCATTTCCGGCTTTTCCTGCTTTTCTAGCTTTTCTAGATTTTCCGGTATTTCTAGATTTTCCGATGTTTCCAGCTTTTCCAATAGTTCTAGCTTTTTCCGAAGTTCCGGCTTTTCTGGCTTTTTCAGCAATTCCGACTTTTCCATCTTTTCCAACGTTTTCGGATTTTCCATCTTTTCCATATTTTCCGGCTATTCCGGCTTTTCCGACAATTTCAACTTTTCTGGACTTTCCAGCTTTTCTAGCTTTTCCGGTATTTCTGGCTTTTCCAGCAGTTCCAGCTTTTCTAGCAGTTCCAACTTTTTCGACAATTCCGTCTTTACTAGCTTTTCCTTAGGATCTCTCCTCCTACTAAAACCCAAAGATAAATAAAGAGAGGAAGAGATCCAAGTGTGTGTAGAAATGACTTGAAGTCCTCTTCTATTTATACTAAAACGTAGAGGTTGAATAGACATGACTGTTGGGCTTCTGAGCCTACATAAGTTGCTGGTCGAATTAACAATTTGTCCATAACATAAATAAATTCATAACTTCATAAATACTTTCAGAATCGGATGATCTTTAGATCAATCCTACACCTCTCAATGAGAGGGATCCAATAAAAATATCAGCTACCATAAATAATATGACCCACATGGAGTTTGGCCCTAGTTTCCAATTTTAACAGATTTCCAATGTGGAAACTTTGTAGCATAGTGCCCATATTCATGGCTGTGAAAACATTTTATATTGCTTATGTCCTTCTTCTTGCCATTTTTCTACCTAAACTCACCCTCACCTTAGGTCTTCTTTTAGCTGGCCTTCATTCCTTTTCCAACTAGAACAAAACCCTCTTCCTCTTCTTTGGATGTTATTCCATCTCTGGTATTTCTCATGATCTATTCATGTACGATATTGGACCACAACCTCTCCCAATTTGGTATTTTCCCCCTTCAATTTATAGAGTCCTCATAGCTAATTCTGTATTTAGGAAGGCCTAGAAGAGCTCGGCTCATCAGATCATCTTCTACAACATTCACCCCAACTCCACCAAGCTCATCTCGAACTTGAGTGAATCTGGAGAGATATTGTGGAATGGTATCATTTTCTGCATCCTAATGTTTCAAAATTTGTCTTTCAAGGCCAGTTTTCTATGGTCAATGATATTTTCAAATAGCTTAGTCAGTGTCTTCCACATAGCCTATGGTGTTTCTTTCCCATGGATATTTGAGACCACATGGTCTCTCACATCTTCGAGGATGATCCTCCTCACTCTTTTAGTGTCCTTCTTCCACTGGGATAATTGTTTTGCATCCGATGTTGTTGTATTTTTAATGTTAGTCTAAGTGTATTCAATCACTCAATTATCATCAAGCACTGCTTCAATTTGGTCCTTCTAGGATATCAAATTCGAGCTACCCTCTAGGGCATACTCCAATATCAGTCTATTGAAAGGAAATCCCCTAAATATGGAGATAAACTACTACACTAAAGCTGCAATTCAAAATTCCTGAAGTACAAATTCGAAACCTTGGTCTCTAATGTGATTTCAGGGCTCTGATACCATGTATAAATTTGATATAAATTGCAATTTCTCAAGATTTCGAACTGAAAAACAAGAACCAATATTCTACTCTACAATTTTGTGGAATGGAAATCACAATTTAGAGACACATGCATATACATGCAACAAGAAAAACCACAAGTACACAATGATTTCTAGGGGAACCCAACTGGGAAAAATTCCCTCAAGCCTCTTTGCATTTATCAGCTAAATAGATAGACTATTACTATTACATGCTCCAACTCCGAGCACCACCTACAAAAGACAATTTGTTCTCACTACTGAATGAGGTCCTCTGGCCAACAATTAGCCACTTTATGCCTCCTTCAGCATCTTATTTCCTTGCGCAAATTTGAGCTAATTCAATCTCCTAAACAATAGGGAAGTCTCTATTTCCTTGCTTAATTCCCAAGGAATTGGTCTCTTGATTACATGCAACAAATGTACACTCAACTAGTATACACTTACTGTTACACTATCCTTTGTCCCCTCCACTCCAACTGAGCAATTCGAATTACATGCATGTTTGGGCTATTTTGGGTTGATCGACTAGTTAATTGATAGATCTCTGAGTTAGACTCTTGTCTCACTACTCAATTCACCTTCAACTAACTCTATTAATTTTTAGAGTTTAGTTAACTGAGTACAACTGAAAATAACTTAACTGGATTGCTAAAATTTAGCAATCAACACATGCATGACTGAACTCCAAGCCTACTAACTCAAATTTAATGAGCTAAGTAAGTGATTAGAACCTTGTCACACTAGTCAATTGCCTCCAATGTTAAAAATAGCAATAAGAAATTCCAATTTAATTTGTCCTTGAATTAAATTGAGAATTAAATCGAAATTATATTCTCATAGAAACTTGTAATAGTTAACTAAGTTAAATTGACTTAGTTGACTTAGTAAATTTGAGTTGGAAGTCTATCTAGAGTCATGTAGAGTGATCCCTATATTTTAGGGGCCCGAGTTGAGTTATTTTGAGTTGTAATTAATTAACTCAATATAACTGATTTATAGTCAATTAAACTAGTTCTAACTATTGGAGGAACAAGTAGGAGGTCTAGTAGTGGGGATGAGCACTAGTGCATCCTTAGTACCACACCAGTTAACTGAAGATTCACTCATAAATAACTCATGCATGTTAGTTCAGAGGAAGACCCAGTTGAGATTAGAGTTCAGGGACAATGTACTATCAGTTGTATATTTTTCTAAGTTGTACAGATGGTGCATGCAATGAGTTGAGGGCCTATGGATGGATTGTGTAGTTATCGAGAGTGGATTTCCCATTTAAATATGAGATAATTCTCTCAGAAATTGTGCAAGAAAGTAGGGTCTTGGAAGGCAGCTAAATTGGCTAAGTGTTGGCTTGAGTTGGCTATGAGGTATAGAGTTAGATTGTACTAGTGCAAGAATTTTGCAGGTTGAACAAGCATTGTATTTTCTTCTCAGATTTTTTGGTTAATGAAATATAGATAGTCAGGGCTTTTAGTAGTTAATTCATCCATCAATTTTGGTTTCCACTAAAGAGTAGAGTAGATTCTTGTCTTATGTTTTAGAATATTACATAATTTTTTGAATCTGCAAGTAAAAATCTACATGGTATCAAAGCTGAAAATAGTAGAGAATAGAGGAAATCGATTTTGGTGTGCAGGTGAAATCGAAATTGCAATTTCATACTTCAGAATCAGCAATATGCCATTCTACAGTTTGAGGCTTGAGTATGACATGGAGGGTAGCTCAAATTACATAGCTTGGAAGTATAGGATGGAGGCAGTGCTGGAAGACTATGGCCTCAAGGAATTCATAGATCATGATATTCCTAAGCCTCCAACATCTGATGCTAAAGATCTAGATGAATGGAGAAAGTGTGTGGCAAAAACGAGAAGGATTATCCTGGAAGGAGTTCGAGATCACATTGTCTCGAATCTCCACGGTAAGGACACTCCATTTGCAATGTGGAAGGCATTGACAGACCTATTTCAAAACAACAGTTACCATAGGAAGTTGGAACTAAAGGAAAAACTCTGAAAGATCAAGATGGAGAAGTTTGACTTAATTCCAAAATACTTGACCTAGTTCACCCAATGTCGGGATGATCTTGGAATTGTCAGGATTACTATTGTTGAAGACAATCTAGTGAGCCTAGCACTTCTAGGACTTCCCAAGAGTTGGCACAGTTACCAGGACTCTACTAATAGGAGGGAGAAGTTACCAAAGTGGGAGCAATTGTGATCCGACTTGGTAAGGAAGAGATTTGATGGAACAACAGAGACAAATCCTCATCAAAACATGATGATGAGGAGAATTGTGCCTTAACGGGTAAGGAAAAGAAAGGGCAGGGGAGGTCATCCCATTCCAAATTATATTCTTGTCAAGGCAGCAAGAAGAAGAACATGTTGAAAGTCTAGTGCTTTCACTGCCACACGCTAAGACATTTGTTGGCTTATAGGGGCCTGACCCAGGTTCAGAGTTAAGTTAGCCAAACAAATCCCGGTACTACTGGCCCTTTCAGCAACAGTCCGTGGAGCGCAGACTGAGGTCTCACCCGAAGTAGTATGGGAGGGTGTTAGAACCAATTTTCCACACCCTGGAGATGTCTAATGAGTTCGAGTGGTCCACGGTTTGACCCTACACGTAGGTTGCTTCGCGCACTTTCCCGTCCTTCGCCATCTGATATATTTCCTTCACGTAGCCCTACTCCAGGGGCTAAGCATCTCACTCTGCATTATTACCCAAGATCTTACTAGTATTCCAATGTTAGTTAATTATTTTAGCCTACTTGTGTGCTTTGAATTATACTTAACAACATAAACCATTCATACATGTCTGCACAGTAAATAAATAGTATATGTGTAAATTATATCAATCATTCATTAACTCGAGAAAAGATACACAAAGTGATAACAAACTTCTCTTTATTAATTCCTTCCTCGGTTACAGACTTGACTCCGCCCTACGCACTCAGCTGCAAGGGTCCGCGCACTCAGCTGCGGACTACTAGGCCTCTGCGCACTCAGCTGTAGAGCCTTCTCCTACTCTGCAACCCAAAGACACACTTCACTTAGTTACTTAGACTCTTATCTCTCTCTACCTTCCTCTATCTACTTAGAGCCTCGCTCTATTTATACAATCAGGTCTATCCAACCTACTTTACATTACAAAACTAGGGCAGACAACCCTCTGACTCTATCATACTTTCGTGCTCTGCACCCATGATATTCCATC
>APFE031158733.1:157774-180028 GCA_000404065.3 Pinus taeda | reverse complement strand
TGATATTGGTCATCTTCATATCTTTGGATGCATTACATACTCCTACATACCCAAGGAGAAGAGGACCAAACTAGAGCCCACCGCAGAGATGGGTATCTTTGTGGGCTACAGTGAGACCTAAAAGGCCTTTCGGATTTACATTCCTGCACAGAGGAGAGTTGTTATCAGACGGGATGTGAAGTTCGAGGAGGACAGGGCCTTTAGGAGGTCACGGGAGTTAGAGTATCTAGATTAACCAGACCCTCAGCAGCAGTTGAGTCAGTCGCAGGGATCCAGTGGGCAGGGATCAGGAGGATCAGGAGGTACATCTATGAGGATGCCAGGTCCGTCAGTGAGCAATGGCTCGACGAGCCAGAGGGGTGGTGCTCCAGGCAGCATGCAGAGCAATTCACTAGGGAGTCCACTGATGGACAGTTCACACGGTACCTCAGCTTCTACAGGTTCAGGTGCAGGCAGGAGGACAGCAGACAGAACGTCAGGAGTTCAGGCTACTGATGGTGATGAGGAGGAGGAGTTTCATTCTCCTATGGGAGAAGCATGCTCAGGGCAGAGGAAGCCCAAGTGGCTTCAGGACACCTTGAGAGATGCCACATCTGTTGCTGAGCCGAAGAGGCCGGTCAGAGAGAGTAGACCACCTGAGAGATTTTGTAGCTATATGGCGATGGTTACCAGCATCCTTGACTCTGAGCCTTCTAGCTATGAGGAGGCAGCTAGCCAGCAGGTCTGGAGAGAGGCCATGCAGGAGGAGTATTCTTCTATCATGAAGAATGATGTTTGGGAGGTGGTGCCAAGGCCCGAGGGCAAGTCCGTGGTTACTTCCAGATGGCTTTACAAGGTAAAGCATGCTGCAGATGGCAGCATTGAGAAATTCAAAGCGAGGTTTGTGGCTAGAGGGTTCTCCCAGGTAGAGGGAGTTGATTATGAGGAGACCTTCGCTTCCGTGGCTCGATATACTTCGATTCGCTCCATTATATCGATAGCAGCAGAGATGGGTTGGAAGATCCACCAGATGGATGTGAAGACCGCATTTCTCAATGGCTTCATACAGGAGGAGGTGTACATTGAGCAGCCACAGGGCTTTGAGGTGCATGGGAAGGAATCCCATGTGTGCAGACTGAAGAAGGCCCTTTATGGCCTGAAGCAAGCTCCCAGAGCTTGGTACTCCAGGATAGAGACATATTTTCAGGGGATGGGTTTCACAAAGAGTGAGGTAGATCTGAACCTTTACTTTATTGTGATTGGTGAGGAGCCTCTCATTCTGGTGCTGTATGTGGATGAATTGGTCATTACAGGTGCAGAGAGACTCATAGAGCACTACAAGAGAGATCTTGCGACGGAGTTTGAGATGAAGGACATCGGCTTGATGCATTACTTTTTGGGTTTGGAGGTGTGGCAGGAGGAGGGGCATTTCTTCCTGGGGCAGGGGAAGTATATTGTGGATATCCTTAATAGATTCCACATGGAGGATTGTAGACCCATGTCAAAACCAATGATTACCAACTGGAAGAAGCTTCATGCTTCGGATTCTGAGTTGGTGGATCCCACATTGTACAAACAGCTGATTGGTTCCTTGATGTATTTGGTCAACACTAGACCAGATATTTGTTTTGCAGTCAACACGATGAGTTAGTTTATGTGTGAGCCTAGGAAGGTTCACTGGGTGGCTGCAAAACACATTTTGCAATACTTGCAGGGTATAGTGGATTATGGTTTTGACTACAGGCAGGGAGATGGAGTGAGATTGGCAGGATACACTGATTCTGATTGGGCAGGTTGTGCTTTTGATAGGAAGAGCACTTCAGGGTGTTGTTTTGGGTTGGGTTCAGCAGTAGTGTCATGGTTCAGCCGCAAGCAGCAGTCAATAGCATTGAATTCAGTGGAAGCAGAGTATATGGTAGCCAGTCTAGCTAGTTGTGAGGCCATCTAGCTTCGCAAGATGTTGTTTGGCTTATTTGGTCAGCCGTTAAGACCTTCAGTTTAGAGTTGCATTAAGCTCACGGAGAATCCAGTATTTCATGACAGGGAAAAGCATATCGAGATTAGATATCATTTCATCAGAGACTATGTTCAGAAGGGAGCTGTGAAGCTTGAGTATATTTCCACTGATGAGCAGGTTGTAGATATTCTTACCAAAGCCTTACCACGGGGAAAGCATGCTACTTCAGAGACAAAATGGGTGTGGTGAGGAACACCTTCCTCGGTAAGAGGGAGTGTTGAAATTTGGTACCGGAGGATAGGTGGTTCCCTTAGGCTTTGATCTTTGGCCTAGTGAAAAGTGTCCAAAAGAATTTAATTTTTCTCCTAAAGTAACTTTATAATTTTTATAAAGTCAAATCTAATTTAAAAGTGACTTTAAGTGATAAAGTTACTAAAGTCTAATTTTAAAGTGACTTTAATAAAGTCAATGTAAAATTAGAAATGAAAAGTGACTTTGGAAATAAATGACTAAGTGGGTCTTTATTAAAGTGAGGTGAATTAAAAAAATAGAAAGTGAAATTTAAATGAGCATATAATCTCAGCCATAGATCTGAATCTATTTCAGCCATTGGATTTAGGGATCACCCAAAAGTCACTTAGGGTTGGATTAAGGGAGGAAAAGGAGGAAAAGGTCATTTATTATTTCATGAGCAGATTGGGAGAAAGAGAGCAAGAGAGCAAGGGAGATTTCTGGACAGGAAGGAGAAGGAGCCAGAAGCTTGGCACATATTCCAAGGCAGCACTTCAGCAAATCTGTACAGCTAAAAGAACAAGTAGTAAAAGGCAGATTTTTGCTGAGCAAACAGTAAAAGACTGATTTTTGGGCACGAATTTCAAGGAGGCAATTTTCTGCATGAAAACCGAGGCTTGTCCGTACAGTTCGTACAGTCTGTACACACGTACAGTCCGTACATCTGTACGGTCCGTACAGCAGTTTTCAGTTTGACTGTGAGGCTGAAAAAGGAGATAAGTTTGTTTGCTGAAAATTTTGCTGAAAATTTTCTCACTGTAAAAGGCATTTTCCAGAAATAAAGAAGAGCTCTCAAACTAGTTTTCCCCAGGAGTTGTAGGGGGTTTTTCCAGGGTCCATTGACCAAAAATATCTGTGTTTAAATGTGTTTTAATGGCTGTTTGTTACTGCTAATTTTTATTTCTACAATTTCCAGCATTCTGTAAAATTTCCAGAATTTGTGTTTTAAAAAAATAAGATATATATATATATATATATATATATATATATAGTATATATATAATATATATAATATATTAAATATATATTCAGTTGTTAAATGTATGCTTATGGGAAAGGGCATTTAACTATATGGGAGAAATAAGGAGAAACTGAAAACCGAGGTGGGAAAACAGAAATTTCTACAGCTTGTGGGTGATACAGTGTGCTTTTCTGATGATACATCTGGAACTCTTCTGTGAGTGCACTGATGGTTTCATTCAAGAAAAGTGTATCGCGATCACTCATTAAGATTTCCGGACAGCCAAATCAGGTCAACACATGTTCAAACAAAAACTTCGCAGTCGTAGCGGTCATGCAGTCTTTGATTGACTACACTTCTACCCAACGTGTCAGGTACTCTATCACGGTGATGATGTATCGCATGCCCATTTTTCCCTAGGGTTTGATAGGTCCCACAAAGTTGACTTCCCACTTTTCGAAGGGCTGCAGTGTCATTTGTGGATTAAAAGGCATCTCGTCTCTTCACGATGGTTTACGGTCCTTAGACATATATCGCAGACCTTACAGTGTGCTTTTGAATCCTGATGAAGGGATGGCCACCACAACCCTACGTAGAGAATCTTTTGTGATGTTTCTCGTCCTGCATAGTGTCCTCCTGCAGCGCCCCCATGTGCTTCCACGAGGATCTGACTTCGTTCAAATTCAAGTACATACCTTCGCAGTATCTCATCATTTCCCATTTTGTATAGGTGCCTTGCAATAACAAATAAATCCGTTGTGTGCACCACCAATTCCTTCTTCTATTGAATGGAGTATTCCTTTGGCATAGCTCCTATTGTTAGGAAGTGGATTATATCTTCAAAGTGTACGTCTGCGACGCGCATAGCAAAGAGTTGTACTTCAAGTAATCCTTCTTCCAAACTAGTGGGTTCCTTGCCCGTCTCAATATGCAACAAGTGATCCGGTCCTGTGTTTAGGCGTCCATGCTTTACCACAACCTCAAAGTCATATTCTTAGAACAATAAGAGCCACCTATAGATGTGCTCCCCCAATACAGGCTTATTAACCAAGTATTTTAGCGTGGAATGGTCTGTATACATCTTGAAATGTCCTCCTAGCAAATAGTGTCAATATTTTTGGAGCGCATACGCCATAGCCAATCCCTCACGCTCAGTTGTGGAATAGTTCTTTTCAGCTTTGGACAATCTACGACTTGCAAACACGATAGGGTGATCCAAGCCTTCTCCACCCTCTTGTGTGAGAACCTCTCCAAGCGTGATACATGATGCATCAACATGGACATGAAACTCCACATCCCATTTTGGGAAGACCAGGATTGAAGGGAAGCCAATTTCCTTTTGAGGACATCTAGGTTCTTCATGCAATCATCATTCCATCAGAATGTGACATTCTTTTTCAATAGTTTCTCCATCGGCACGGTGATTTGGGCATAGCTTTTGATGAACTTCCTATAGTACCTTGTGTGTTCCAACGTAGTGTGCAACTATTTAACACTTCGCAGTGCTTCTAAATTCATAATTACTGCAATCTTTGTGGGTTCTACCATTAGTCCTTGTTTGCAGACCACATATCCTAGTAGGTTCCCAAAGGGAACGAGGAATGTACACTTCTTAAGGTTCAGCGCAATATGGTGTCATCGACAAGTATCTAGCATCATGTGTAAGCTTGCTACATGGTGCTTAACCAATCCAAAGACATTCCAATCATCCAGATAGACCTCCAGGAATTTGTGGATATATTCTTTGAAGGCAACAACAACTATGTGCAAAAAGATGGTTGGCGCGTTCTTTAACCCAAATGGCATGATGGGGTATTGAAAGCAGCCCCATTCAGTGGCAAAGGTGGTCTTTCTCCTGCTATAGGGTAAAATGCATGGTGTAGGGAGAATGAAAACTACCCTCAAAGGCCTTCCCAGGACCTTTGACAAACTGTAAGATTATCTACAGATGCTACCAAATTATACACATGCTCATCTATCAATATCAATTAACAAAGTATGGAAAGAGGATTACCTCAAGTCTCCTTCTAGATTTGTTTGGAGGTATCAATGCAGCCAAGAATAACTCCTTCAAAGCCAGCTCCAAATCAATTCCTGCACAAAGGAAAGGCAAACACAATCACCACATACAACCTTGAAAACCAATATATGAATGCACAATGAACATATATTTGCATACAACTAAACTACTCATCTAAACAATTATCGAATGCACAACTTAATGAACAATGTTACTGACACCATGGAGTAAGGAACACAACTGTATTTTTGTATTAATAACGGAAGAGTGATTACCACCATCCATTGTATCAGTCTTCCTTTGCCCCTTCCACTTCTCTCTCTCTCTATCTTCTAGCTCACTTCTTCAAGTATGTGACAGTTCACAACAGCTTAGTAGGCTATTCTTTCAAATGCTCTGACCCCCTTTCACAATGACCCTCTCATTTCTTATATAGCAATCAGTTTAGGGTTCCTGAGTTCCTCATAGAGTTTACTAGGGAAAAAGCAATGAACTTGCCCTGCTTTTTAGCTCTTTCCCATTTTCCTCCTTTTCTCAGATTAGAATTTCTCCAAATAGGTTATTTTTTTATATTTCCTTGCTTTTCTTGAGTAAATTTAGGGACAAATATCTAGATATTTCTGAGTCAATTTGTTGGTTTGACCCACTGAACTTCCCTTAGTTTCACTAATGTTGCCCCTGTTCTAACAACTTGAGTTAATAGGGTCACTAATGCACCCTAGGCTTAGTAACAAGCTTTATAAAGCAAGTTTTCAATGTGCAACCAGCGTTTGTATGGAATCAAGGCTTGCAATTGTGGTCTTTGCTTCAGTCATCATGTCTTTCACCTTTGAGTTGATGAGGAGGTCATTTTGTTGTATAACAGATGCCCCCTAAAGTATGAGATAAGAGGCAGAGACAATGGCCGAAATACTTCACTGAAACTGTAATTTTTCTTGTCAAAATGTAGAGAGAGAGAAGCTTCTGGTGGCAAGGGAAACCTGATACAACAAATATATATATATAACTGCTAAAATCATGTCCTGAGTTGGGCATTCCCATGCTCAGTAGCTATGTCAGAGTAATCTTATCAAAAGAGATATGACGATACTGGCCGCCGATAAGCACAATGTGGATCTAATGTCATAATAGAATCATCCTGAAACAGTTGTCTCTAAAAAACAACATCCGTAGCTTGGGAGAGGAAACAAGGCTGAATGATGCAAGCCTCTACCCAAGGTCTTGATTTCCACTTCACTGAAAAGCATAGATCGATACATACGAATATATGCATTGACGTCGAACATGCATGAAATCATTTGATTACTGGCCAATAATGGAGATCGTTAACAAACATGAGGAAGGCCACTAATAATGGTGATGGTCTCCAAGATGCACAGTGCAATCTAATGAGTGTGAAAGATGTCTTTGTCGTCGAACACCTGTAGAATCGCTTAATTAGGAGCCAATAATGAGAACCCCTGACCAAGCACAAGGCAACCTGCCACTAATGTCTGCAAGTACCAAGGCACTGAATGTGTTTATGGGTTATCTTCCTAGATAGAGTGTTGAAGTCGATAAGAAGAAACTGTTGAAAGGTAGGAAATAATGTGTCCTACATCAGTCGACACAAAACGGGACAAGAATGATTTTGTTTTTTGAGGAATATTTTGAGCATTTGGGTCTAAACAATGGAGGGCATGATGAAAGGATATGTTTGATCGGTTGATGGAGGAAACAAATGGGTAACCCTTGAACAATAGAAGGCACGACAACGGTTTTAACCAGAAAGCACTAGACTCATGAACACCACAGAGTGTTTAGGATACATAGATGCAATTACATTAGGGTATATAGGCTAAAACTCATAGGATGGTAGGGTTCATATTGAGAGGCAATCAAAAAGGAGGTTTTTCTGAGGGAGTGACATGTTCAAGGGAACGACTGCTGCCAAACCATGCTTTCAAATACGGAATACAGTTGTATTGTCCACTTTCCCCGTCTGATTAATTTTATGAGTCCATACGAGTAAACTCATCGATATTTTCATATTTAAAGAGTCTGAAAAGGAACACAAAAAGAGTGACTATTTTCCCTATCTGATTAGTTTAATGAGTCCAGACAGGCAAACTCGTCGATTTTTTCATGTTTTAAGAGTCTGAAAAGTATCGTAAAAAGAATGACTCTATATCTTATCTATGTAATTTAAACAGTCCAGACTAGACAACTCAGTGGTCTTTTCTTATTTAAAGAGTCTGAAAAGATCGTAAAGAGAGACTCCACGGTGGTCCCTTTGTCATAGTTGTTAACCAGGTGCGACAAAAGGTTAATAGTATACCCTGATCGGTTAGTTTTATGTAAGTTAATCTATTGAACCTGGATAAAGAGAAACCTATTTTCAATAGATGTCAACCTCATTTTGTTATGAGTTCGAGGCAACGGACTAAACTCGTTTTTCATTGTGAATTTTTAATGAGTCACGTGACGACAAACTCAATAACTTCATCAAAAATTTTAATGTGTCAAATGAGAAAACTCAAGGTATATTTTTTAGTTTAATGAGTGAGAAAAAGAGGGAAAAGAACGGCTCATCCCTTCTTCATAGTTTTAACGAGCTCAGAGGAGGGGAAAAACTCAGGGATTTTTCAATTTAAGAGTGAGAAATGGTCCCAAAAAAGAAAGTGCTCTTGTTGTTGCCGTATATTTTTAAGGAGCCTGGTAACAAAAACTTGGGAATTTTCAATTTAACGAGGAAGAAAAGTACCTAAAATAATGCTCGAGTCATTTTATAGAGTTTAACGAGCCTAAAGCCAAAGCTCGGGATTTTTTCAGTTTAAAGAGCGAGAAAAAAGCACCTAAAAAGAATTATCCCTTGGTCTTTTTCAGTTTAATGAGCTGGAAAAAGATCAAAAAAGAGTTGCTCAGAGCATCATTGTATAGATTTAACGAGCGCAATGATGAAAACTCGGAGATGTTTCTTATTTTTTAAATAGCAATAAAATATTTCAAAAAGAACTCTAACCATCTTTGTATAGATATAATGAGCTCGACGATGAAAACTCAGAGATGTTTATATTTTTTAAAGAGCAATAAAATATCGCAAAAAGTGCTCTATTGAGAATTGCATAAAATTACACAACATATGCCTAGTGCAATACTAGGCATAATACTTCTTTAGGTAGAGCCCATATATGCGCTCCTTGAGCGGGACTCCTTCTTGGTCCTGTAGTTCATATGCCCCCATGGGGAGGACTTTCGTTACGACATAGGGACCTAGCCTTTTGGGTTGAAGCATGCATGCCCCCAAGAGGTCATCTTTTGGATGATAGAGCAACACAAGGTCACCCTTTTGGTAAGGAGGAAACTTAAGCTCTTTTGCAAATAGGGATTGTACCTCACGCTTGTGAGCCTCAAGTGCCAAGTTGGCATCTCGACGGGTTTTATCCATCTGTTTAAGGTATAGTAAGTGTTCTTCTTTGGATGTAGTGTCGGGCATGGGGTCAACGACTATTTCTAGGGAAGGGATCTCACACTCAATGGGTTTTTCTTCGTCATAAAACTGGACCTCATGCACGACAGTAGACGGATTAATGTCGGGCATTTCCTTGTGAGACCTACTAAATACATCATGGAATTCCTGAAATAGGTAGGTGGAGCTCGCAATTTCCTCAGGATTGCAATCTTCTCTCATTTGGATGCTTTCCACAATGCCTATCTTGACAAAAATATCGATGGGCAAATGATATGGAAGTGTCGCCCATGTTTCCTTCCGCATCCAAAGTTTGGATGGTCATGTATGGAGAGGAAATGATTTCTGGTATGTCAGGGGATAGGATTTGGAGAGGTATCATGTTCGAATCAGATATCGAAACAAGATGGTGCTAATCCTCCCAATGTTGCTCTCCAAAACTCATGATTTCCTAAACAGCTTCGTCCGTAGGAAGGAGTTTATTGAATGTATCTAAATGAGGAGCGGTTGTGGGAAGCACGATGGTAGTGTCATCAATAACCAACATGACCAGAGATGCGGATGCAAATTGAATGGCTTGGTAGGCCAATTCATCTGGTGACAGCGGCATCTAGTCTCCGAATGTGTCAAGGTTGGAAGGAGCTGGCAGGATCCATTGATCAGTCAGTTCATGAGGAATAGATGAAAGCATGTTGACCATCTGTGAAACCTTTGGCAACTGAAGAGGAAAACATCTCATGAGGGAAGAAGCCTTCAGTAGATCGGTACCTAAACTGACATAGCAATCAGTTCCACCTCCTATTATGGGTACGGAGCCACTTGGTAATGGTGAATAATCGGGGGTGTACAAAGACAACTAATATACTGTAATAACCTTTCCATACAATGGAAATATGATGATGTGAAAGACAGTAGATACGAAGGTCGTCATGGCATATGTCCAACTGCGACCCAGCAAGAGATTATAGTCGAGTTTCTTGTCTACGACTTCTGTGTCCACCGTTATGGTTTTCCCATACAAAGTGATGGGGAAACTGGCTAGGTACCCTTTTGGGATAAAGGTGTGGCAGTCGAAAGCTTTAAGGGAGTTCGACGGTAGGGATAGGGTTGGGGAACCCAGGGCAAGCCAACATGAAGCTGACATGACGCAGGTAGAAGCACCTTTGTTGATGAAAGTTCTGTGTATACCTTTACCTTTCAAGGTGATATGCACCTGGAATGCAAGCTGGTGAGAAAGGGGAGGCTTACACTTGTCCATGTTGAAAATAGCAAGCATGGAATCAGTTGGGTCAATACCTCCAATAGATGAAAGCAAAGCTTTCCATTGCATCGGGCATGTTTGTAATACTTCGAGCGCCGACATAGCAAACAGCGCTTGCACCAAATCCTCTACAATGTTGTAGTGTTGGGCGGCATGTGCAGATGTATTGTGTGTTGTGCGTCAAAGTGCCCCTTTTGGGGGTCGAATTACAAGGTCCCCAACTGGCCTTTCGATATGAAAATCGTTAGGTGGCGGTAGGTTTTGACCTGAGGATGGTTCTGTTCAGAAGCGACAGGAGCTCCATAAGATTTAGCTCTTGTGGCGAGTTCTACCATTTCAAATGTGTAAATAGTAGAATATCCTTCACTAGCTGAAGGATGTTGTGAACCATCGTTGCCCCTTATGGGGGTTGCGGTTGGTTTGCAATAAGATTTTTCCATTGTTGAGTGGGAAAAGAATTTCTAAGGACAGCAGGGGCCTTACCAGAATCCCTTTTAGCAAGGTATTATGTGCATTCGTGAAGCCGTGGACAACACCAAGTCATGTGGTCT
The DNA here is from genome assembly GCA_000404065.3 of Pinus taeda. NCBI lineage: Eukaryota > Viridiplantae > Streptophyta > Pinopsida > Pinales > Pinaceae > Pinus > Pinus taeda. The sequence goes on along the minus strand of APFE031158733.1, from coordinate 169,560 downwards.
TCAGCACAGATTTTGCATGGATATCTGGTGGGTTTATCCTTTTCCTCGTCAGTAAGCGCATCGGCATTCTGTTTTAGGTTGGGCTGCTTTGGTGACTCCTCTTGAGAAGGAGCAGTCTTTTTCTTATTCTTCTTGTTCTTGCCACCGGATTTTTGTGTAGACTGCACAAATTTTATCACAGTGATAAGAAGAGCAGTGATATTGGTAGAGGGGTCCACTACCAGCATGGCATGTGACCACTGAGTTGTTTTATAGCAGCCCCAAAGGTTGCACCAACAATCCTGTCGCCGTGCACTCCAGGGTGCTAAGTGGCGAGAGCATTGGGGTTACCAGGAGCATTGGGGATTATGTCATAAAGAGTGCCAGACTGTGAATATATCAAATCTAAGTGCTGGGCATGACGTATGGATTGGCCTTCTGTGACCGCACCACCTAGAGCGACATCTCTGGTGATTTGCGGGAGTAAGGACTTGCAGAACCAGTCCATTAAGAGAAAGTCTGGGATGGGAGCTTTGACTAACCTCCGCCTACGTCTCCACTCATGAATATGATTGGAGATGTGGGTGGCAGTATCCTAACGAAATGAAGTGAGGAGCTTTGTCCCATTCTCATAGCAGATGGGTAGCTGGAAGTGCTTTAGGGATTCCATCGCTAAAGCGTCAAAGGTGTTTACTAACATGCGTGGTAACTCAATATACCATTTTGTTGCGTTTCCAGTGAGGGTGCGAGGAAAAAGACATAACCGGACACTATCATCCACCATAGAGTTTGATACACACCAGAGATGGAGGTGGTGATATGGGTGCCCAGATCCTCCCCTTGTTTTCCATCGAACTTTGAGATGTTTGTTGGTATTTCATGCCGGATCGGTAGCCATTGTAAGTTGTGATAGATGGGGTCATTTATCAACTTGTATAAGTTGGGTATATCCAACGTTGCCAAGAAAGGCAAAGAGTTAGGTGCCCCCGACTCGAACCATGGTGATGACGGATGACTTGAGGAGCTTTGTGCTCCTCCCATCATTTGGTCCCCATATTGTACATGGGTTGCGTGGTGTAGCAGTTGCTTTGAGGTATGGTGTTGTAGAGTGGATTTCCATGAGGATTTTGATACTGGGGCATGAAATTTCCCCCAGTATAAGCAGTGCCCCCTTGACTCATTTGAAGATGTGAGTAGGGTGTCCCCCATGGACTAGTTGGGAACCCCTTGAGGATTCGCGCCCGACACAGAACTAACCATTTGTCCTTGATTGACAGAGGGAATGCTCATGTCAATTAGTGACTGACCATGCATGCCTAAGAATGGAGGGGGAATGGTTACATTCCCTACCAGCATGTGCATATTGGGAACCCCCCCAAGCATATGAATCTAGGGATTTAAATTGTACATTGGTGGCCGACCATCTTGTTGGTAAACAGGAACCGCGCCCATAGTGTCACATTTAGTGCTATAGGGAGCACTGTATGTGGCACTTGTCAAAGGTATGCAGTTTGGCACCATAGGGGTGGAACCTGGCATCTACTGGGTTCCACTCATAGAGGGTGTCATGTGAGTGGTTGTACCTGGGACAAATGGGATAGCGAAATTCACCATTATCGGTGTTATGATGACTATCGATTGGGGGAGTGGTGAAGAACCAAAAGTGTCCCTAAAGTTCCACAACCCATTCATCATCACCTAGATAGATGGAAATGTTCCAACTATCGAAGCAGGAATTACAGGTACCACGAGAGCCAAGACAGGTTCCAACGGATTCGTGAGAGGAGGGTTAAAGGGAGGAAGAAATCCTTTGGTAAAGAAATCCTCTGGAAAACTTGAACTATCGGTTGTCCAAACAGATCCCGTATGAGATCTAGGAGACTGATCCCCCGAAGATGGGGATTTTGGTTGAATGGAACTCAGGGGATCTTCCACAATAAGTGGAGGAATTCCTAACAATCGTCTGGAGTGATGACGAGGGCCGGATGTAGCCACGGTGACTGTTAATTTTTATCAATAAATTTTATTGTGATATTCTTTAAAGTCTTAAATGATAGCACTCAGGTACCTAAAAATATATATATAAAATACACTAAATGGATCAATCAGCAAACAGAGGGAAATTACCTCGTCCGATAAGCACCGGTCGCCGGAGATGAAACCTAGTATCTCAATGAATAACAGAGAAGGATGGCCAAATGTACGGTTATGGTTACTCTAGAGCTTCGCCCAAACCTTAGATTGAGGGGCCAAGTACTCTCGTGAAGATGAGAACCCTCCCAAAAACTGAAGATAGAGTAGATTTGTCAGTGTTAGGTACCAAGACAGCTCGTCCTAGTCACCTTGTGTAAGTCCCTATAAGTTTGGCCACTAGAGATACCTCAAATCACAGACACCACTGAGGGAGACATATTCATAGACATCACGTTGTTTGGGTAGGATACCTGAGTCCCCGACTCAGTTTTGAAATCCTCGAAGGGACCCCCAATACACAGAATGCCCAAAGGATTTGTAAGAGAAGGCAGGCTACCTTCAATTACTGTCGGATGTTGTTTCATATTTCTCTTTGATTTTACTGGAGTGGTCATGGTAGTACGAGTGCAGCAAGAATTTTTCACTCGTTAAGGACACTATTTTGGATTTCGACCTTGGGCAGTTCACTCACATGCTTATCCCAAGATCCTAGCCTAGCTAATGTTGGTTTGCTCAAAAGAGTTACTGATTGATTTTTATGTAAATTTTATGTGTACTTGATTATTTTCTTCGGTAAGGGAGTTGACGTATGATATATGGTGAGACTCTTGACTCAATAAATCATGCAAAACAATGCTCTGAAAAAAAATTCCAATTTAATGCAAACAAGTTGTATTCCACATATTCATATTTTTCCATATTCATAGTTTCTTCCATGCATCTATAGTCTTTCAACACATGTATAACCAAAAGATTCTTTTCCAATATTTCCTAACAACTACTTGAAACCAAAGTGAAGCAACTCACAACTATTTAAATAGAAGGACGAATAAAAATTGTCAGTCGTTCTTTCAGAAAAAATGTTTTTAAGAGAGAAAAACCAAAACTTTTTTCCTAAAAATAAATTTATAGGAAACCAATTTTACTGACATAATACAGTTACAGATCTTATTTCAGCCCATGAGAAGATTCCTATCCCTTTTGGTCCACAGAGACTGCTAAAAATCAAGGTAATGGGAGACTAACGCCTTGTAAAAGTGGCTATAGAGATTTAGTAGGCCCACTAACGCTCCCTGTCAATTGGCACAGTGCTTTATAAAGCTCTGTGTATCCTGCTAACCTACATTAGTGTGGGAAATCTATCAAAAAGAGGATTTCCAAGATCAGTTTCCGAGATGAGTGTATACTAGTAAGATGCAGCAAGATATTTGGTGGATCAGAAAAAGGATTGCTGAAGAATAGGGAGCTCTTAGAAGGAAGAGAGAACAGAGAAGAGTCTGGGCAAACCGGGAACTAGATGTATAGTCCCCAGTAGAGTCGCCAATTCTGTTATGGGGTAAAATGCACGGTGTATGGAGGATGAAAACTACCCTCAAAGGCCTTCCCAGGACCTTCAACAGACTGTAAGATTATGTGCAGATGCTACCAAGTTATACACATGTTCATCTATCAATATCAATTAACAAAGTATGGAAAGAGGATTACCTCAAGTCTCCTTCTATATTTGTTTGGAGATCTCAATGCAGCCAAGAAGAACTCCTTCAAGGACGGCTTCAAATCAATTCCTGCATAAAGGAAAGGCAAAAACAATCACCGCATACAACCTTGAAAACCAATATATGAATGCATAATGAACATATATTTGCATACAACTAAACTACTCATCTAAACAAGTATTGAATGCACAACTTAATGAACAATGTTACTGAAACCATGGAGTAGGGAACACAACTGCAGTTCTGTATTAATAATGGAAGAGTGATTACAACCATCCATTGTATCAGTCTTCTTTTGCCCCTTCTGCTTCTCTCTCTCTCTCTCTCTCTCTCTCTCTCTCTTCTAGCTCACTTCTTCAAGTATGTGACAGTTCACAACAACTTAGTAGGTTATCCTTTCAAATGCTCTGACCCCCTTTCACAATGACCCTCTCATTGCTTATATAGCAATCAGTTTAGGGTTGCCAAATTCCTCATAGAGTTCACTAGGGCAAAAGAAATGAACTTGCCTTGCTTTTTAGCTCTTTCCCATTTGCCTCCTTTTCTCAGATTAGAATTTCTCCAAATAGGTTATTTTTGGATATTTCCTTGCTTTTCTTGAGTAAATTTAGGGACAAATATCTAGATATTTGTGAGTCAATTCATTGGTTTGACCCACTGAACTTCCCTTAGTTTCATTAACGTTGCCCCTGGTCTAACAACTTGAGTTAGTAGGGTCACTAATGCACCCTTAGGTGTGGTAACAAGCTTTATAAAGTAGGTTTTCAGTGTGTAACTAGTGTTAGTGTGGAATCAAGGCTTGCGATTGTGGTCTTTGCTTCAGTCATCATGTGTTTCATCTCTAAGTTGATGAGGAGGTCATTTTGTTGTATAACAGCTCCTGTCTTTCGGCGCGATTTTGACCTGGTGGTACCCTAAGAACCCATCGGTGAAAGAACATGCTTCTTGCTCGCTGACATTTTCTAATACTTCATCTGTGAACAAGGTCGGGAATGGGTCATGTACAAAGGCATCATTCAACTTCCTCAAGTCCACGCATATTCTTATCTCACCCTTGTGCGTTTTCTCCTATACTACCATAGGGCTTACCCAATCAAATTCTTCCATCAGCTCAATAATTCTGGCTGCGAGCATTTTGTCTAGTTCTACACGGACCTTTTCCTTGTACTTCAGATTCAAGCAGTAAGGCGTCTGCTTAACTGGATTCGCGTCAGCTTTAGGGTGATCTTCATTATCCCTAAATCGCCAATGATCCCCTTTAAGTCCGTAATCTTGGTCGGGAATAAGTCTTCATACTCACGGAGTAACTCAGTGACCTTAGCCACCGTGGCATCATCCCAATAGTCACCGAGCGTTGCATACTTTGGTTCAACTTCCGTCCCAATGTTTACCTGCTTTGTTTTTATCAACGCGGCGATGTCAAGATCTTCAATCAATGGTCCTTGAACCTCGCAATAGCCTTGGTTTCTGGAATGTTAATTTTTTGTGGATCTTCATCATCCTCCTCAATTTTACATTGTAACACTTCAGCATGCAGCTTAGCTGGGTCGCCCATTCCGGCTGAAGCACTTCCATTGGCTCTTGGGTTATCCTGAAGATAGCTTCTTTTACTACTTGTAGCGCATTATCAACGGTATCCCACCAACGATCTTCAAACTTGAAGGTTAACAGGAATCCTTCGCGCAAGATATCCCATTCACTCGTGCCATGGCGGAGCTCCGTCTCAATATACCAATTCATGGGTATGATATCCAGGGTATGATAGAACAGGTGCACCCACTCAGGTTGTGCCTCTTCCTTGTAGACCTTGGTCCATTTCACGAGGTGTGCACGTGGATCATCCTGTCCATCATACTTTTCTGTTAGCCATATTTGAGGTGTCCCAAACCGCATGCGCATCATCCTTCTTCATTCGTGCCAGTCCTTAAAACTTCCTTGATGCGTACCCCACCACCTTGCGGGTGTAGCGCGCAGTACCCATTTCAAAGCATCGAACTGTTGTTTTTCTAGCACTTCTTTTTTAAATTTGTTCAGGAAATCATCCACCTCGCTCAACCCGTCATACATAGGCAAATCTCTTACCTCTATTGCCACGCAGTGCAGCAACCTTGTCATCGTGTTATAGTTCAACGTGGTTACCTTGTGTAACCGGTTCTTCCATCGCTCTATTTCCTTGTTCGAATTTGAGGTGCAGGAGCTTTCACGCTCCCACGAGAGTCTGTCGTCCGCTATTAGATTTACCCAGTCCTGATCCCATGTGGTTAAATTGTAGATACATTCTATATCATCATCATTGTCGCAATCGCGCACTGGCTCCGTGTAGCGCGATCCTTCTACAGGGTCTATAGGTACCACTACGCGTAGTAACTTTTTCTCGAAAATAATTTTGTGCTTCTTTAGATTTATTACTCCGTTCATGTTAGTGGCCCAATATATTCCTAGTAGCACAGGATAGGGATTGTTGTCATCAACAATCTCTATCACTTTGAAATCTGCAAGCGCACTCACACCTTCGATATCTATCGTTATTCCCTGCAATCTCCCCATGGGTAGGATCTTTTGCTAGTTCACCATTCGTAATTGAATAGGAGACCATTGCAGCATAGACCTTCCCATGCATTCCCATGACTGCTTTGGCAAGACGTTCGCGTCTGATCCTAGATCCAAAATCACTTGATCCATTTCATATTCCCCGATTTGCACAGTCAATCTCATCCCTCTTCCTGTTTTCATTGTGTGCTTCCTGAGCTTCCGAACTATGTGCAGTTCTCCTTGCACGGTCCCAGCACATATAGTGATGAGTTCTTGTAGCCCTTTCACAACCTTGTTGTCATGCAACAGCTTCATGCATGTCTCCAAAAAGGTAGTGAGCATTGATGGGTCCATTTCCGGTTCTAGTTTGTCTTTACCACCTGAAGTGGAGACTTCCGCAAAGCTCTTCTTAGCTTCCATGAATGTCTCCTTAGCGCACTCCAAATCAAATTATGGTTCCTTTGTTGGAGCCTTATGAACCTAGGGACTCTCTTCAGGCTGCTTTCCTTTTTCATCTCTTGTCATCATACCACTTCAGAGCACGATATTTACATTCGGGTCTTCGTCGCGTGGTTCAGACCTCATCATTTGCAAGTTCTGAGTCGGGGGAGGTTGGAGTGTTCCTTTATTGCGCAACCTCGCTATCAGTGTGGGATAATCCTCCATCTCATGATCAAACTGGGTACAATATAAGCATGATCGTCTCATCGAATTTGTACAATCATGGGTGTTATCACACAAAAATTCTCAAAACATCATTGTCTCAACTCTGCTTTTGGTCATTATTTCAAGGAGGTCTAAAGGTCATTTTATCTTGATAATGGGTAGGTGATAGGTTAAGAGTCTCATTTTCATATCAAAATAAAGTTAAATCAGCCTTGTTCCATGTCCTAGAAGTCTCACAAGATGTTTAGAACCCATATCTTTAACCATTTTGAAAACTGTGTTGAAAAAAGAGCATACACAGGAATCCACAATTTCATAGTGCAGCTAGTTCAAAAAAGGTGATTTGCGCTACGAAAACAAGCTAATTTTGTAGCGCACTATGAGACAAAAACCCTATTGTTCTGTAGTCTATTATCACTCAGGTTGTTCCCCAAAACTTGTGATAAAATGGAATACGGCCGAGGTAACCACTAATTAATCTTTTAGATGCAACTTCTAGCCAAACTGCATCCAGAGAGGGCTCTCTCTTTATATTTTAACTTTGTTTTTTGAAGTATTTTATGCTAGATATGATGTGTAGGGTTTTGTTTTAAGTTTGTTTAGATGGTGATTTTAAACAAAGTTGGGATGCCATTCTGAAACAGTTTATTCCATTGGGCAAATGGAGTCTATGAAGATGGACTGTTGAGTGTGTTTCTCTGATAAAGGGAAATACTACAGAGCAAGATAATCAATTTTGGAACAATTTTAAAATCTAGAAATTGATGGAATGCAAGCCAGTGGATGAAGGGCAATTAAGAATACTTCATCATGATGGCAGAGGGAATGTGTATGAGTATTATCAAGGAGCAGTAAAGAATTGCTTGGCAACTTTCAAAGTGAAAGAATCAGTTGAAACAGAAGCATCTAAGAATTCCTGTTTATCTTAATTCTGAAGAAAACATAAATAACAACAGGGATTGAACACAGAGTGTATTTAAACAAGTTCTGGGCTATTCTTTTTCCCTGTTACTAAGATTATGAAACATATATGAAATTTGCAAACATAGAAAACACAAAACACAGTTTAGAACAACTTATTAATCCGTAGAAAGACACGGGAATTATGTAGCAAAGCCCAGAACATCAAATCCACATTCAGACGGTCTAGCAGCAGTGAACTTCAACAGCCTTTGTATTAAAAAATATCAGAGCTACAGCATGGTCCAGAGAGGAAAATCACCAACCCCGAATACATTTCTTGGGGAGGTATTTATACAAAAGAGAGTTACAAAATATCTTGTGGATAAGATATGAAGCAATAACTTCCTTCACCTACTCTGACAAGGGAATAAATGCATAAATAAATGTAGGAGTAATTGTTGTTGTGCTGGCTGCTTTAACTGATAAGATATTTTTGACTTTTTAATTCAGGAAGTCAATTCGTAGCTGTGTCTTTACTTTTGCATTCTTGCGTTGCTGTCCCGATCCTTTCACCTGCTCTTGATTCCACTTTAACGCATCCTAGTCCCCGCTTGACCTCCTTCCTCTATTGTACTCATCTTTATTATATCTGCCACGTGTTTTGTTATTTGACCAAATGTAGATAAAAAGAAAAATCCAAATTACCTTGGTAAAATTTCCAGCATGCTCTGCCACCATTGGTTTGTTGGCCACTGATGTCTTTGTATTTTTACTAGTGTTTCATCAGCCTCAGTATGCCTGTAGAAGTTGGGCTTGACTTCAAAAAGACGATTTATTTCATGTTCAATATAGAACAAATTTTCCAATTTGTCATATAAACTCTGTCTGGAGAGAGGTCATGTGTCTTCTGAAGTGCTTGATGATGATGTGATCTGATTTGTAACATATGTGTTTACCCTGTGAGCATATTGTTGATGTGTTAACAGTCTTTGATTGTTGGTTAGTAAACTGGGTAGACCCTTCTGCTGCAAGACTGTAAACTTCTCTGGTGAAGGCATTAATCTCCATTTGCATTTCTTGGCACTTCCTTTCCAAAGTTTGTACAAAATTCCTCATTGTTAGCACCTTTTTCACTGTCAAAATGGTGTTTGTTCTGTCCACGATCTCCAAAGCTGCTAGCTGTTCTTTAGTATGAGTATTCAAAAAATGGATCAGTCTATTGGCCTGCTTAGGCATGTTTCCCAATGATGCCCTGGACCTTTGAATTTCCACTTGGGCCCTTTCTATCAATTCTATTTGTTCATGGATTGTTTGAATTGATTGCCATTGGTTAGTGATAGACTGGCCAATTTTGGTCCACAAAATTGTTTTGATGTCTACTAGAGGTTTATGCAAGGTGAGATCTTTTTCCAATGATTTCACCATGTTCTCCAGGGCCTTTACCTCTCTCATTTTCTCTGCCACTGTTATCTTTGATTTGTCATAGCTCACCTCTAGTTTGGCCAGTTTTTCTTTTGCCTCTTTAAGCTCTGACATTTGGGCCTCCAGCTCTTTTACTGCTTTCATCATTTCTTCCATCCTCATGCTGGTCTCTAGCCCTGTTGCTATTGTTGCTGAAGCATCTGTGGCCGATGTACCTGTTGTTGATGTTGGGACAGTGGGAGGAACTGTTGCTGTGACTATGGGGGGAGCAGTGATAACTGTTGTAGTTGTTTCAAGTGGCTGGGAGATCGACTCTCCCTGCTTGGCTTGCAATGCTTTCTCCAACTCTTGCTCTGTTTGAATTAGCCTTTGATTCATCCTCATCAACAAATCCATTACATCTTCTTCTGCTTTTTCTTATGCAAGTTCTGTTGTTTTTGGATGCATGGTGACAGGCAGCTTCAATTGCTTCCTAAGTGCAGCAATATCTTCTTCTTTCTTCTTTATCAGTGCTTTGATGCCCTTGGCATCCTTGGGATCATGTCCCAGCTCAATAATTATCTCTTCTAGGGTCTTTATTCTGTTGTCTTTGGCTAAAGGAGATATCTTTTCCAAATCCAATTGGGCAGATGTATTACTTAATGACTCCTTCAATTGGTGGGCCAGCATTGCCTTGTCTGCCAATGTAGCATAGACCATTTCACCAGTTTGTTTGTGCAATTCTATCTGGTCCATTGGGTGTATATCTTTGGAAAGTACCTCTAGATTTGTCCTTATGTAGTCAGCTGCAGACTGTGGTTGCTGAACCTTAGGCTTAAAATGAGTTAAGATCATTTTCTCTTCCTTAATGTCATATGCTGCCATTAGTCTTTGCTGTTTGGAGGGTGTCATTTTGAGAAGTTGATCATAAAGCTGAATTCTCAATGACTCATTTTGGGCCTTAATCTCCATGAATGTTTGTTTAATATCAGATCGTTTCTTACTTTGCAACCTTGAGGAGGAAACTTCCATACTATGTTGCCTCTCCATTTCTTGCCTGTGAGAGCTGGTGGATGTCTGTTGGCTGGTGGCCCTTTCTCCTCTTATGCTTTCTGTGATTTCTTCAAAAATGTCCTCTTCAAGTAGAGGATCTACCCTTTGTCTTTTGGCCTCTGCCTGTTCTGTTGATCCACTTGCAGGTGTGGTCTCTTCTCTGTCTCTTTTCTTACTTCTTTCCTCATTAAGAGGAGTCTGCAGTGCTGGTACTTCTGGTGCCTCTGTCTGTAGTGAAGGGGCTTTCCCTTGACTGTGTTCCTTTGAGGTAGTTGGCTGGTCTACCATTGTTTCTTGCTCTGTAACTACTATCTCCTTTCCCTTTGTTGTCCATGTTGTTGGTGTAGTCCTTTCTTAGGCAGCTTGTTGTGAAGTTGCAGTAGTTGATGTGCCTTCCCCGGTTTGCTGTGGTACTTTGAATGACACCTGCCCAAAAGAATCTAAGTCAAGATTTTTTTCCAGATTTTTCATAGTTTGTTCCATTTTCTCTTCCTCAGTGAGTTGTTCAACTAGTGTGCCCTCCACCCACTCATCTTGGTTGGCAAATTGTTCTATTTCAGGGATGTTGCAATGTGCATAGGGTGCCAGCCTATATTTTATCCTTCTTGCATTGATAAAGCCGTTTGGGTCATAGGGTACACACCAAAGGCTTCTCTTTAGTCTGAGTGTGTGACCCAATATTTCATCAACATCCTTCCATCCTTCCTGTTTGTTCATGACATAGGGGCCTAACTAGTCTCTCAATTTCAACTGAGCCTTTTTCTTTGTGCTATGGAAATGAGTCAAATATGAATTGATAAATTGCCTGAAATATTCCAAGGAAAACAGTCTCATTGGCACATATCTTGGCAGCCTGTAGGGGCACAGCTCACAGCCATATATCCTGATAACAGTGTGATTCTGGTAAAAGTACCAATCACCTTTTTTATAGTTTTTGGAGAGCTATAATATCTTTTGCATATCATATGACAGTCTAGGAGGAGGAGTTCTCATCGGGAGAGAAGAGACTGGGTATACAAACATATCAATAAACTCACAGTAAGAGTAGGGAGAGTTGCGGACTTCATGAAAGATTGAGGTCCAAAAAATCACAGACCTCTTTTCTCCTTTAGGGTCCAATTTTCTGATGGGGAATTGGAAACTATCTGGCTGATAATATAAGAACAGATGATAGATGTAGGATGAATACTTAAAGACTCCCTCCCTATCTAGATTCAACAATTGGTCATGTATCTTGTTGGCAATGAATTTGGCATAGTTGTATTTGACAGCAGGAGGCTGCCCTAGGGTAAATATCGACAGTAAAACCAATATAGTTTCATCAATATGTTCACTTCTATTGAACCTCAGAACATAAGATATCATATCAACAAGTAATCTACCCACTTCATTGAAAGATGCATAGTGAAAAGGAGGTGGCTCTTTAGGCTGGCGATCTGCTCTCATAAATACTTGGGCAATTCGGGTTATCTCTGAGCTGGAGAGTTTGGGACCTTCATCAAGCAAGAATTTCATAGTAAAAGGAAACAGAAGCTGAGTTGGTTTGAAGTTTAGCATTTGATT